>JAFHAW010000094.1:0-88652 GCA_019022515.1 Quercus aquifolioides | reverse complement strand
TGGCAATATTTCAAGCCAAACGGGTCGGTAAGGCCGAGACAGGGAGAAAAAGAAATTCTCGTTCGGGATGGTTTTACCCGACCCAAACTAGAGAATTCCAAAAAAAAATAGCAAAAAAATTAAAAAAAAATTAAGAAATATCATTTTGGCAACATTTCAAGCCTAAACGGGTCGAGACAGGCCTAGAAAGGAAGAAAAAGAAATCCTCGTTATGGACCGTTTTTACCCGACCCAAACGAGAGAATTCCGAATAAAATAGAAAAAAATTCGAAAAATTGAAAAATATCATTGTGGCATTATTTTCAAGCCAAATCGGGGTCAGCATAAGCCGAGAAAGAGTGAAAGAAATTCTCGTTCTGGACCGTTTCTACCCGACCCAAACTAGAGAATTCCGAAAAAAAATAGCAAAAAAATTCAAAAAATTAAAAAATATCATTTTGGCAATATTTCAAACCAAAACGGGTCGGGACAGGCCGAGAAAGAGAGAAAAAGAAATTCTCGTTCTGGACCGTTTCTATCCGACCCAAACTAGAGAATTCCGAAAAAAATAGCAAAAAAATTCAAAAATTAAAAAACATAATTCTGGCATTATTTCAAGCCAAAACGGGTCGGGACAGGCCGAGAAAGAGAAAAATAAATTCTCGTTCTGGACCGTTTCTACCCGAGCCAAACTAGAGAATTTCGAAAAAAAAATAGCAAAAAAATTCAAAAAATTAAAATATCATTTTTTTTCCTATTTTTTTTTCGGAATTCTGTAATTTGGGTCGGTTAGAAACGATCCGGAAGGAGAATTTCTTTTTCTCTCTTTCTCGGCCATACCCGACCCATTTTGGCTTGAAATAATGCCACAATGATTTTTTTTTTTTTTTGAATTTTTTTGCTATTTTGTTCGGAATTCTCTAGTTTGGGTTGGGTAGAAACGATCTAGAACCCGAATTTCTTTTTCTCCCTTTCTCAGCCTGTCTCGACCCATTTCGGCCAGAAATATCGCCAAAATGATGTTTTTTAATTTTTTGAATTTTCCTACTATTTTTTTCGGAATTCTCTAGTTTGGGTCGGGTAAAACCGTCTAGAACGAGAATTACTTTTTCTCCCTTTCTCAACCTGTCTCGACCCATTTTGGCTTGAACTAATGCCAGAATGATATTTTTTACTTTTTTGAATTTTTTTCTATTTTTTAATTTTTTGGCTATTTTTCGGAATTCTCAAATTTGGGTCGGCTAGAAACGGCCCGGAAGGAAAATTTCTTTTTCTCTCTTTCTCGCTCGGCCAGTCCCGACTCGTTTTGCCTTGAAATAATGCCAGGTTGAAACGGTCGAGAACGAGAATTTCTTTTTCTCTCTTTCTCGGCCAGTCCCGACCAGTTTTGGCATGAAATATTGCCAAAATAATATTTTTTAATTTTTTGAATTTTTTTGCTATCTTTTTCGGAATTCTCTAGTGTGGGTCTGGTAAAACCGTCAAGAACGAGAATTTCTTTTTCTCCCTTTCTCGGCCTGTCTCGACCCATTTCGGCTTGAAATATTGCCAAATGATGTTTTTTAATTTTTCGAATTTTCTTGTTATTTTTTTCGACTTTCCCTTTTTTTTGGTCGGGTAAAACCGTCCAGAACGAGAATTACTTTTTCTCCCTTTCCCGACCTGTTTGGCTTAAACTAATGCCAGAATGATATTTTTTACTTTTTTGAAAATTTTTCTATTTTTAATTTTTTGGCTATTTTTCGGAATTCTCAAATTTGGGTCGGCTAGAAACGGCCCGGAAGGAAAATTTCTTTTTCTCTCTTTCTCGCTCGGCCAGTCCCGACCCGTTTTGCCTTGAAATAATGCCAGAATGGTTTTTTTTTTTTTTTTTTTTTGTGAATTTTCTTGCTAATTTTTTTCGGAATTCTCTAGTTTGGGTCGAGTAGAAACGATCCCGAACGAGAATTTCTTTTTCTCTCTTTCTCGGCCATTTCCGACCCGTTTTCGCTCTTGAAATATTTCCAAAATGATGTTTTTTAATTTTTTGAATTTTTTTGCTATTTTTTTTTGGAATTCTCTAGTTTGGGTTGGGTAGAAATGGTTCGGATGGAGAATTTCTTTTTCTCACTTTCTCGACCAGTCCCGACCCGCATCTTCGCCAGAAATATTGCTACAATGATGTTTTTTAATTTTTTTAATTTTCTTGCTATTTTTTTCGGAATTCTCTAATTTGGGTCGGGTAGAAACGGTCCAGAACGAGAATTTCTTTTTCTCTCTTTCTTGGCCAGTCCCGACCCGTTTTGGCATGAAATAATGCCAAAATGATGTTTTTTAATTTTTTTGCTATTTTTTTCGGAATTCTCTAGTTTGGTTCGGGTAGAAACGGTCCAGAACGAGAATTTCTTTTTCTCCCTTTCTCGCCAGTCCCGACCCGTTTTGGCATGATATATTGCCAAAATGTTGTTTTCAAGTTTTTGAATTTTTTTGCTATTTTTTTTTCAGAATTCTCTAGTTTGGGTCGGGTAGAAACGGTCCAGAACGAGAATTTCTTTTTCTCCTTTTCTCGGCCTGTCTCGACCCGTTTTGGCTTGAAATATTGCCAAATGATGTTTTTTAATTTTTTGAATTTTTTTGCTATTTTTTTTCGGAATTCTCTAGTTTGGGTCGGGTAGAAACGGTCCAGAACGAGAATTTCTTTTTCTCCCTTTCTCGGCCTGTCTCGACCCATTTTGGCCAGAAATATTGCCAGAATGATGTTTTTTAATTTTTTGAATTTTTTTGCTATTTTTTTTCGGAATTCTCTAGTTTGGGTCGGGTAGAAACGGTCCAGAACGAGAATTTCTTTTTCTCTCTTTCTCGGCCTGTCTCGACCCATTTTGGCTAGAAATATTGCCAGAATGATGTTTTTTAATTTTTTGAATTTTTTTACAATTTTTTTCGGAATTCTCTAGTTTGGGTCGGGTAGAAACGGTCCAGAACGAGAATTTCTTTTTCTCTATTTCTCGGCCAGTCCCGACCCATTTTGGCTTGAAATAATGCCAGAATGATATTTTTTAATTTTTTGAATTTTTTTTGCTATTTTTTTTCGAAATTCTCTAGTTTGGGTCGGGTTGAAACGGTCCAAAACGAGAATTTTTTTTTTCTCCCTTTCTCGGCCAGTCCCGACCCGTTTTGGCATGAAATATTGCCAAAATGATGTTTTTTTAATTTTTTGAATTTTCTTGCTATTTTTTTCGGAATTCTCTAGTTTGGGTCTGGTAGAAACGGTCCAGAACGAGGATTTCTTTTTCTCACTTTCTCGGCCAGTCCCGACCCGTTTTGGCAAGAAATAATGCCAGAATGATGTTTTTTAATTTTTTGAATTTTTTTGCTATTTTTTTTTCGGAATTCTCTTGTTTGGGTCGGGTAGAAACGGTCCAGAACGAGAATTTCTTTTTCTCCCTTTCTAGGCCTGTCTCGACCTGTTTTGGCTTGAAATATTGCTAAGATGATGTTTTTTAATTTTTTGAATTTTTTTGCTATTTTTTTCGGAATTCTCTTGTTTGGGTCGGGAAGAACGGTCCTGAACGAGAATTTGTTTTTCTCCCTTTCTCGGTCAGTCACGACCCATTTTGGCTAGAAATATTGCCAGAATGATGTTTTTTAATTTTTTGAATTTTTTTGCTATTTTTTTTCGGAGTTCTCTAGTTTGGGTCGGGTTGAAACGGTCCAGAACGAGAATTTTTTTTTCACCCTTTCTCGGCCAGTCCCGACAAGTTTTGGCATGAAATGTTGCCAAAATGATGTTTTTTGATTTTTTGAATTTTCTTGCTATTTGTTTTCAGAATTCTCTAGTTTGGGTCTTGTAGAAACAGCCCAGAACGAGGATTTCTTTTTCTCTCTTTCTCGGCCAGTCCCGACCCGTTTTGGCATGAAATAATGCCAGAATGATGTTTTTTAATTTTTTGAATTTTTTTGCAATTTTTTTTTCGGAATTCTCTAGTTTGGGTCGGGTAGAAACGGTCAAGAACGAGAATTTCTTTTTCTCCCTTTCTCGGCCTGTCTCGACCAGTTTTGGCTTGAAATATAGCCAAAATGATGTTTTTTAATTTTTTGAATTTTCTTGCTATTTTTTTCGGAATTCTCTAGTTTGGGTTGGGAAGAACGGTCCTGAACGAGAATTTCTTTTTCTTCCTTTCTCGGTCTGTCACGGCCCATTTTGTCCAGAAATATTAGCAGAATGATGTTTTTTAATTTTTTGAATTTTTTGCTATTTTTTTTCGGAATTCTCTAGTTTGGGTCGGGTAGAAACGGTCCAGAACGAGAATTTCTTGTTCTCTCTTTCTCGGCCTGTCACGACCCATTTTAGCGATAAATATTTCCAAAATGATGTTTTTAAATTTTTTGCTATTTTTTTCGGAATTCTCTAGTTTGGGTCAGGTAGAAACGGTCCAGAAAGAGAATTTCTTTTTCTCTCTTTCTCGGCCTGTCACGACCCATTTTGGCTAGAAATATTGCCAGAATGATGTTTTTTAGTTTTTTGAATTTTCTTGCTATTTTTTTCGGAATTCTCTATTTTGACTCGGGGGTATAGACGGTCCGGAACGAGAGTTTCTTTTTCTCTTTTTCGGCCACTCCCTACCCATTTTGGCTTGAAATAATGCTAGAATGATATTTTTTGAATTTTTGTGCTATTTTTTTTCGGAATTCTCTAGTTTGGGTCGGGTAGAAACGGTCCAGAACGAGAATTTTTTTTTCACCCTTTCTCTGTCAGTCCCGACCAGTTTTGGCGTGAAATGTTGCCAAATGATGTTTTTTAATTTTTTGAATTTTCTTGCTATTTTTTTTCGGAATTCTCTAGTTTGGGTCGGGTAGAAACGGTCCAGAACGAGGATTTCTTTTTCTCTCTTTCTCGGCCAGTCCCGACCCGTTTTGGCATGAAATAATGCCAGAATGATGTTTTTTAATTTTTTGAATTTTTTTGCTATTTTTTTTTCGGAATTCTCTAGTTTGGGTCGGGTAGAAACGGTTCAGAACGAGAATTTCTTTTTCTCCCTTTCTCGGCCTGTCTCGACCCGTTTTGGCTTGAAATAAAGCTAGAATGATGTTTTTTGATCTTTTGAATTCGTTTGCTATTTTTTTCGAAATTCTCTAGTTTGGGTCTGGTAGAAACGGTTCAGAACGGGAATTTCTTTTTCTTCCTTGCTCGGTCTGTCTCGACCCATTTTGGCTAGAAATATTGCCAAAATGATGTTTTTCAATTTTTCGAATTTTTTTGCAATTTTTTTCGGAGTTCTCTTGTTTGGGTCGGGTAGAAACGGTCCAGAACGAGAATTTCTTTTTCTCTCTTTCTCGGCCTGTCCCGACCCATTTTAACGAAAAATATTTCGAAAATGATATTTTTAAATTTTTTGCTATTTTTTTCGGAATTCTCTAGTTTGGGTCTGGTAGAAACGGTCCAGAATGAGAATTTCTTTTTCTCTCTTTCTCGGCCTGTCACGACCCATTTTGGCTAGAAATATTGCCAGAATGATGTTTTTTAGTTTTTTGAATTTTTTTGCAATTTTTTTCGGAATTCTCTAGTTTGGGTCGGGTAGAAACGGTCCAGAACGAGAATTTCTTTTTCTCTTTCTCGGCCAGTCCCGACCCATTTTGGCTTGAAATAATGCCAGAATGATATTTTTTAATTTTTTGAATTTTTTTTGCTATTTTTTTTCGGAATTCTCTAGTTTGGGTCGGGTAGAAACGGTCCAGAACGAGAATTTTTTTTTCTCTCTTTCTCTGTCTGTCCCGACCCGTTTTGGCTTGAAATGTTGCCAAAATGATGTTTTTTAATTTTTTGAATTTTTTAGCTATTTTTTTTCGGAATTCTCTAGTTTGGGTCGTGTAGAAACGGTCCAGAACGAGAATTTCTTTTTCTCTCTTTCTCGGCCTGTCCTGACCCGTTTTGGCATGAAATAATGTCAGAATGATGTTTTTTAATTTTTTGAATTTTTTTGCAATTTTTTTTTCGGAATTCTCTAGTTTGGGTCGGGTAGAAATGGTCCAGAACGAGAATTTCTTTTTCTCCCTTTCTCGGCCTGTCTCGACCCGTTTTGGCTTGAAATATTGCCAAAATGATGTTTTTTAATTTTTTGAATTTTTTTGCTATTTTTTTCGGAATTCTCTAGTTTGGTCGGGTAGAAACGGTCTAGAACGAGAATTTCTTTTTCTCCCTTTCTCGGCCTGTCTTGACCCATTTTGGCTAGAAATATTGCCAGAATGATGTTTTTTAATTTTTTGAATTTTTTTGCTATTTTTTTTTCGGAATTCTCTTGTTTGGGTCGGGTAGAAACGGTCCAGAACGAGAATTTCTTTTTCTCTCTTTCTCGGCCTGTCTCGACCCATTTTGGCTAGAAATATTGCCAGAATGATGTTTTTTAATTTTTTGCAATTTTTTTCGGAATTCTCTAGTTTGGGTCGGGTAGAAACGGTCCAGAACGAGAATTTCTTTTTCTCTTTCTCGGCCAGTCCCGACCCATTTTGGCTTGAAATAATGCCAGAATGATATTTTTTAATTTTTTGAATTTTTTTGCTATTTTTTTTCGAAATTCTCTAGTTTGGGTCGGGTTGAAACGGTCCAGAACGAGAATTTTTTTCTCTCCCTTTCTCGGCCTGTCCCGACCCGTTTTGGCATGAAATATTGCCAAAATGATGTTTTTTTAATTTTTTGAATTTTTTAGCTATTTTTTTCGGAATTCTCTAGTTTGGGTCGTGTAGAAACGGTCCAGAACGAGAATTTCTTTTTCTCTCTTTCTCGGCCTGTCCCGACCCATTTTGGCCAGAAATAATGCCAGAATGATGTTTTTTAATTTTTTGAATTTTTTTGCTATTTTTTTTTCGGAATTCTCTTGTTTGGGTCGGGTAGTAACGGTCCAGAACGAGAATTTCTTTTTCTCCCTTTCTCGGCCTGTCTCGACCCGTTTTGGCTTGAAATATTGCCAAAATGATGTTTTTTTAATTTTTTGAATTTTCTTGCTATTTTTTTCGGAATTCTCTAGTTTGGGTCGGGAAGAACGGTCCTGAACGAGAATTTGTTTTTCTCCCTTTCTCGGCCTGTCACGACCCATTTTGTCCAGAAATATTGCCAGAACGATGTTTTTCAAATTTTTGAATTTTTTTGGTCTTTTTTTTCGAAATTCTATAGTTTGGGTCGGGTAGCAACGGTATAGAATGAGAATTTTTTTTTCACCCTTTCTCGGCCAGTTCCGACAAGTTTTGGCATGAAATATTGCCAAAATGATGTTTTTAATTTTTTGAATTTTCTTGCTATTTTTTTTCGGAATTCTCTAGTTTGGGTCGGGTAGAAACGGTCCAGAACGAGGATTTCTTTTTCTCTCTTTCTCGGCCAGTCCCGACCCGTTTTGGCATGAAATAATGCAGAATGATGTTTTTTAATTTTTTTAATTTTTTTGCTATTTTTTTTTTGGAAATCTCTTGTTTGGGTCGGGTAGAAACGGTCCAGAACGAGAATTTCTTTTTCTCCCTTTCTCGGCCTGTCTCGACCCGTTTTGGCTAGAAATATTGCCAAAATGATGTTTTTTTATTTTTTGAATTTTGTTGCTATTTTTTTCGGAATTCTCTAGTTTGGGTCGGGTAGAAACGGTCCTGAACGAGAATTTCTTTTTCTCTCTTTCTCGGCCTGTCTCGACCCATTTTGGCCAGAAATATTGCCAGAATGATGTTTTTCAATTTTTTGAATTTTTTGCTATTTTTTTTCGGAATTCTCTAGTTTGGGTCGGGTAGAAACGGTCCAGAACGAGAATTTCTTTTTCTCTCTTTCTCGGCCTGTCTCGACCCATTTTGGCTAGAAATATTTCCAAAATGATGTTTTTAAATTTTTTGCTATTTTTTTCGGAATTCTCTAGTTTGGGTCAGGTAGAAACGGTCCAGAACGAGAATTTCTTTTTCTCTCTTTCTCGGCCTGTCTTGACCCCATTTTGGCTAGAAATATTGCCAGAATGATGTTTTTTAGTTTTTTGAATTTTTTTGCAATTTTTTTTCGGAATTCTCTAGTTTGGGTCGGGTAGAAACGGTCCGGAACGAGAATTTCTTTTCTCTTTCTCGGCCTGTCCCGACCCATTTTGGATTGAAATAATGCCAGAATGATATTTTTTAATTTTTTGAATTTTTTTTGCTATTTTTTCTCGGAATTCTCTAGTTTGGGTCGGGTTGAAACGGTCCAGAACGAGAATTTCTTTTTCTCCCTTTCTCGGTCTGTCCCGACCCGTTTTGGCTTGAAATATTGCCAAAATGATGTTTTTTAATTTTTTGAATTTTTTTGCTATTTTTTTTCGGAATTCTCTAGTTTGGGTCGGGTAGAAACGGTCCGGAACGAGAATTTCTTTTTCTCTCTTTCTCGGCCTGTCCCGACCCGTTTTGCTTGAAATAATGTCAGAATGATGTTTTTTAATTTTTTGAATTTTTTTGCAATTTTTTTTTTCGGAATTCTCTAGTTTGGGTCGGGTAGAAACGGTCCAGAACGAGAATTTCTTTTTCTCCCTTTCTCGGCCTGTCTCGACCCGTTTTGGCTTGAAATATTGCCAAAATGATGTTTTTTAATTTTTTGAATTTTTTTGCTATTTTTTTCGGAATTCTCTAGTTTTGGTCGAGAAGAAACGATCCCGAACGAGAGTTTCTTTTTCTCTCTTTCTCGGTCTGTCCTGACCCATTTTCTCTAGAAATAATGCCAAATTGATGTTTTTAATTTTTTGAATTTTTTGCTATTTTTTTTCGGAATTTTCTAGTTTGGGTCGGGTAGAAACGGTCCAGAACGAGAATTTCTTTTTCTCTCTTTCTCGGCCTGTCCCGACCCATTTTGGCTAGAAATATTGCCAGAATGATGTTTTTTAGTTTTTTGAATTTTTTTGCAATTTTTTTCGGAATTCTCTAGTTTGGGTCGGGTAGAAACGGTCCGGAACGAGAATTTCTTTTTCTCTTTCTCGGCCAGTCCCGACCCATTTTGGCATGAAATAATGCCAGAATGATATTTTTTAATTTTTTGAATTTTTTTGCTATTTTTTTTCGAAATTCTCTAGTTTGGGTCGGGTAGAAACAGTCCAGAACGAGAATTTTTTTTTCTCCCTTTCTCGGCCTGTCCCGACCTGTTTTGGCATGAAATGTTGCCAAAATGATGTTTTTTTTAATTTTTTGAATTTTTTTGCTATTTTTTTTCAGAATTCTCTAGTTTGGGTCGTGTAGAAACGGCCCAGAACGAGAATTTCTTTTTCTCTCTTTCTCGGCCTGTCCCGACCCGTTTTGGCATGAAATAATGCCAGAATGATGTTTTTTAATTTTTTGAATTTTTTTGCAATTTTTTTTTCGGAATTCTCTACTTTGGGTCGGGTAGAAACGGTCTAGAACGAGAATTTCTTTTTCTCCCTTTCTCGGCCTGTCTCGACCTGTTTTGGCTTGAAATATTGCCAAAATGATGTTTTTTTATTTTTTGAATTTTTTTGCTATTTTTTTCGGAATTCTCTAGTTTGGATCGGGTAGAAACGGTCCAGAACGAGAATTTCTTTTTCTTCCTTTCTCGGCCTGTCTCGACCCATTTTGGCTAGAAATATTGCCAGAATGATGTTTTTTAATTTTTTGAATTTTTTGCTATTTTTTTTCGGAATTCTCTAGTTTGGGTCGGGTAGAAACGGTCTAGAACGAGAATTTCTTTTTCTCTCTTTCTCGGCCTGTCTCGACCCGTTTATGCTTGAAATATTTGCAGAATGATATTTTTTAATTTTTTGCTATTTTTTTCGGAATTCTCTAGTTTGGGTCAGGTAGAAACGGTCCAGAACGAGAATTTCTTTTTCTCTCTTTCTCGGCCTGTCACGACCCATTTTGGCTAGAAATATTGCCAGAATGATGTTTTTTAGTTTTTTGAATTTTTTTGCAATTTTTTTCGGAATTCTCTAGTTTGGGTCGGGTAGAAACGGTCCAGAACGAGAATTTCTTTTTCTCTTTCTCGGTCTGTCCCGACCCATTTTGGCTTGAAATAATGCCAGAATGATATTTTTTAATTTTTTGAATTTTTTTTGCTATTTTTTTTCGGAATTCTCTAGTTTGGGTCGGGTTGAAACGGTCCAGAACGAGAATTTCTTTTTCTCTCTTTCTCTGTCTGTCCCGACCCGTTTTGGCATGAAATATTGCCAAAATGATATTTTTTAATTTTTTGAATTTTTTTGCTATTTTTTTTCGGAATTCTCTAGTTTGGGTCTTGTAGAAACGGTCCGGAACGAGAATTTCTTTTTCTCTCTTTCTCGGCCTGTCCCGACCCGTTTTGGCTTGAAATAATGTCAGAATGATGTTTTTTAATTTTTTGAATTTTTTTGCAATTTTTTTTTCGGAATTCTCTAGTTTGGGTCGGGTAGAAATGGTCCGGAACGAGAATTTCTTTTTCTCTCTTTCTCGGCCTGTCTCGACCCGTTTTGGCTTGAAATATAGCCAAAATGATGTTTTTTAATTTTTTGAATTTTTTTGCTATTTTTTTTCGGAATTCTCTAGTTTTGGTCGGGAAGAACGGTCCCGAACGAGAATTTCTTTTTCTCCCTTTCTCGGTCTGTCTCGACCCATTTTGGCCAGAAATATTGCCAGAATGATGTTTTTGAATTTTTTGAATTTTTTTGCTATTTTTTTTCGGAATTCTCTAGTTTGGGTCGGGTAGAAACGGTCCAGAACGAGAATTTCTTTTTCTCTCTTTCTCGGCCTGTCTCGACCCATTTTGGCTAGAAATATTGCCAGAATGATGTTTTTTAGTTTTTTGAATTTTTTTGCAATTTTTTTCGGAATTCTCTAGTTTGGGTCGGGTAGAAACGGTCCAGAACGAGAATTTCTTTTTCTCTTTCTCGGCCTGTCCCGACCCGTTTTGGCATGAAATAATGCCAGAATGATGTTTTTTAATTTTTTGAATTTTTTTGCTATTTTTTTTCGAAATTCTCTAGTTTGGGTCGGGTTGAAACGGTCCGGAACGAGAATTTCTTTTTTCCTCCTTCTCGACCTGTCCCGACCCGTTTCGGCATGAAATAATGCCAGAATTATATTTTTTTTAGTTTTTTTGCTATTTTTTACGGAATACTCTAGTTTGGGACAGGGAGAAACGGTCCGGGCTGAGAATTTCTTTTTCTCTGTTTGCCGGCCTGTCCCGACCAGTTTTCGCTTGAAATAATGCCACATTAATTTTTTTAATATTTTGAATTTTTTTGCTATTTTTTTCGGAATTTTCTAGTTTGGCTCGGGTATAAACGGTTCGGAACGAGAATTTCTTTTTTCCTCTTTCACGGCCTGTCCAAAACCGTTTTGGCTTGAAATAAAGCCAGAATGATGTTTTTGAATTTTTTTGCTATTTTTTTTCGGAATTCTCTAGTTTGGGTCGGGTAGAAACGGTCCAGAACGAGAATTTCTTTTTCTCCCTTTCTCAGCCTGTCACGACCCATTTTTGCCAGAAATAGTGCCAGAATGATGTTTTTTAATTTTTTGAATTTTTTTGCTATTTTTTTTCAGAATTCTCTAGTTTGGGTCGGGTAGAAACGGTCCAGAACGAGAATTTTTTTTTCTCTCTTTCTCTACCAGTCTCGACATGTTTTGGCATGAAATATTGCCAAAATGATGTTTTTTAATTTTTTGAATTTTCTTGCTATTTTTTTTCAGAATTCTCTAGTTTGGGTCGGGTAGAAACGGTCCAGAACGAGGATTTCTTTTTCTCTCTTTCTCGGCCAGTCCCGACCCGTTTTGGCATGAAATAATGCCAGAATGATGTTTTTTAATTTTTTGAATTTTTTTGCTATTTTTTTTTCGGAATTCTCTACTTTGGGTCGGGTAGAAACGGTCCAGAACGAGAATTTCTTTTTCTCCCTTTCTCGGCCTGTCTCGACCAGTTTTGGCTTGAAATATTGCCAAAATGATGTTTTTTAATTTTTTGAATTTTCTTGCTATTTTTTTCGGAATTCTCAAGTTTGGGTCGGGTAGAAACGGTCCAGAACGAGAATTTCTTTTTCTCTCTTTCTCGGCCTGTCTCGACCCATTTTGGCTAGAAATATTGCCAGAATGATGTTTTTTAATTTTTTGCTATTTTTTTTCGGAATTCTCTAGTTTGGGTCGGGTAGAAACGGTCCAGAACGAGAATTTCTTTTCTCTCTTTCTCGGCCTGTCCCGACCCATTTTGGCTAGAAATATTGCCAAAATGATATTTTTAAATTTTTTGCTATTTTTTTCGGAATTCTCTAGTTTGGGTCGGGTAAAAACGGTCCGGAACGAGAATTTCTTTTTCTCCCTTTCTCGGCCTGTCTCGACCCATTTTGGCTAGAAATATTGCCAGAATGATGTTTTTTAATTTTTTGAATTTTTTTGCTATTTTTTTTTCGGAATTCTCTAGTTTGGGTCGAGTAGAAACGGTCCAGAAAGAGAATTTCTTTTTCTCTCTTTCTCGGCCTGTCTTGACCCATTTTGGCAAGAAATATTGCCAGAATGATGTTTTTTAGTTTTTGAATTTTTTTGGAATTTTTTTTCGGAATTCTCTAGTTTGGGTCGGGTAGAAACGGTCCAGAACGAGAATTTCTTTTTCTCTTTCTCGGCCTGTCCCGACCCATTTTGGTTTGAAATAATGCCAGAATGATATTTTTTAATTTTTTGAATTTTTTTGCTATTTTTTTTCGGAGTTCTCTAGTTTGGGTCGGGTAGAAACGGTCCAGAACGAGAATTTTTTTTCTCCCTTTCTCGGCCAGTCCCGACCCGTTTTGGCATGAAATATTGCCAAAATGATGTTTTTTAATTTTTTGAATTTTCTTGCTATTTTTTTTCGAAATTCTCTAGTTTGGGTCGGGTAGAAACGGTCCAGAACGAGGATTTCTTTTTCTCTCTTTCTCGGCCAGTCCCGACCCATTTTGGCATGAAATAATGCCAGAATGATGTTTTTTAATTTTTTTAATTTTTTTGCAATTTTTTTTTCGGAATTCTCTAGTTTGGGTCGGGTAGAAACGGTCCGGAACGAGAATTTTTTTTTCTCCCTTTCTCGGCCTGTCTCGACCCGTTTTGGCTTGAAATATAGCCAAAATGATGTTTTTTAATTTTTTGAATTTTCTTGCTATTTTTTTCGGAATTCTCTAGTTTGGGTCGGGTAGAACGGTCCTGAACGAGAATTTCTTTTTCTCCCTTTCTCGGCCTGTCTCGACCCATTTTGGCCAGAAATATTGCCAGAATGATGTTTTTTAATTTTTTGAATTTTTTTGCTATTTTTTTTCGGAATTCTCTAGTTTGGGTCGGGTAGAAACGGTCCAGAACGAGAATTTCTTTTTCTCTCTTTCTCGGCCTATCACGACCCATTTTGGCTAGAAATATTGCCAAAATGATGTTTTTAATTTTTTGCTATTTTTTTCGGAATTCTCTAGTTTGGGTCAGGTAGAAACGGTGCAGAACGAGAATTTCTTTTTCTCTCTTTCTCGGCCTGTCTCGACCCATTTTGGCTAGAAATATTGCCAGAATGATGTTTTTTAGAAAAACCCTAGCCACGTTTTTAGAGTTGCTTCCAGTGTAACAGCTCATACATTGCTGTTTTGTGTAAATCTCTTGTGAGATCTAGAGGAGTTTTCCTTTACACAAAGCTTAGGGTTTTCGAGATAGAGATTACTTCAACATCTTGATGATCAACTCGGTTGCTACCATTGAAGCTTAAAGAATATCAAGCGTGGGCAGGGACGTAGCTATGCTTGGACTAGGGGGGGCAATGGCCCCCCCTAACCCAATGAGAAAAAGCAAAATATAAATTATATAAAGCTTGGTTTTGAATTTTCATATTCCATTTTTGTTCAATACTTCCATACTTTCACAAAAAGTATATTTTTTTTATTCAAATTTATATTAAATTTTGATTCTTTTTTGAGTTTCTGTCTAGGTTCTAAATGATTTATGAAATTTATCTTAAAGCATTAGCATAGGATAATTGCAGCTAAGTGTTTGATGAAGTTCTCCAAAGAAGCTTGGGATAAAAACACACACACAGATATATATATATATATATATATATATATATATATATATTCTTTTATAAGTAGCTTGGATAAAAAAGCATGGTTGTCTTTGGGTTAATCTAGAGGTACATTATGAAAGTATAGGCTATAAGAAATTTTTTAAGCATTTAGGTTTGAGTGTATCTCGCCCCCCCTTACTCGAAATCCTAGCTCCGTCCCTGAGCGTGGGTGCTTGTACTTGATCGAAGAATCCAAGAAAGAAGGAGTCTGTGGATTCGGAGCTTGCACGTGGTCGTGTCAGTAAGTTCTACTGGTGGGTAGCATTAGGAAGTCAAGCGGGGAGCTTGTAGTCCTTTTGTATGAACTTCGATTCTTTCATAGTGGATTCAGGTTTGCCTTGAGGATCGGTGGGTCAAATCCTCCCCAGGTTTTTACCGTGTGGTTTCTTGGGTGATCATATCATTGGGTCTTTTATTATTCCGCTGCTTTATACTTTTGATATGATTGTTTGATTGCTTTAACCTAGAATTGCATAATTTGACTAAGTAACAACTTGGCTAATTAATCTAGGCTAACCAATCTGGTTGTTTTTAAGGGGTCTAAAACCGTTCAAGTGGTATCAGAGCAGGTAGCTCTCTTGTTAGAGATTTTTTGATCTCTGAGCTGATCCTTGACCCCTGTTGTCATGGAGCATGGACACTCTCTTGTTGTTCCTCCTCACTTTGATGGGAATAACTATGCTTATTGGAAAGTAAGGATGAAAGCATTCCTGAAATCCATTGATGAGAGAGTTTGGAATTTCGTTGAATACGGATGGCAGAAGCCCACTACTCTTGTGAGTTAGTGGCAAACTTCTGAAAAAGAAGCAGCAGGCTTCAATAGCAAAGCTATGAATGCCATCTTCAATGCTGTTTCCATGGAGGAATTTAAGAGGATCTCTAATGTTGAGGTTGCTCATACTGCATGGAAAATCCTCCAAACTGTGCATGAAGGCACAAAGGCAGTTAAGATCAATAAATTGCAACAATTGACTTCTAGATTTGAAAGCATTAGAATGTCTGATGATGAATCTTTTGATGAATTCTATGCTAAATTAAATGATATTGTCAATTCTGCTTTTAATTTGGGTGAAATCTATGAACAACCTAAAATTGTTAGGAAGATTCTTAGATCTTTAACTGAGGACTTTAGACCCAAAGTGACTGTCATTACTGAAAGCAAGGATGTGGACTCCATCCCTGTTGATGAGCTTGTAGGATCTCTTCAGTCCTATGAGTCTGACCTACCCAAAGTGAACAAATCCAAATCAATGGCTCTTAAGTCAATTGATGATGTTGATGGTGGTGGATTTGATGATGAGCTCTCTGCTACAGAGATTGCGTATCTTGCCAAAAACTTTAAAAACTTTCTTAGGAATACCAACAGAAAGGCAAGAGGTACTAACACTGCTGAACCTAGAAATTTTAGGAAGAATGATCCCACTAAAGTGAATAACTTTGAAAAACTTAGAGAAAAAGTTGGTCAATCTTCAAATAATTCTTTGGGTCCTCAGTGTTTTGGCTGTCAAGGGTATGGTCATGTGAAATCTGAATATCCTACATTCTTGAGGACTAAGGGTAAAGCTATGGCTGTAACCCTTAGCGATAATGAGGTTTCTGATGATGAGTCCGGATGTGATGAGGATGGAAACTTCATTGCTTTCACTGCTACAGTTATAGTCAATGAAAGCGTATCTGTTGAAGAGAACCCTTCTGATGGGGAGCTCTCTGAGGATGCAGATCTTCAAGAGGCCTACAATAAACTTTGCAAAATTGCTGCAAGGGATGCTATGAATGTTGAACTTGGCCTGAAGAAAATTGAATCTCTTGAGCTTGAAAAGAAAAATTTACTTGTTAAACTGTTTGATGCTAATGATCTTTTGAACAATGTTAAATCTGAGAACATGTTTTTGCTTGATAAAGTTAAAACTTTGGAACATGATTTATCTGTTGCTAGATCTGCTAGTTCTAAACTTGATCACATGCGGAATGTTCAAAAGTATCTTTCTGATAAAGCTGGGTTAGGATATGTTGAAAGCATCTTTGATTCTACACCACATTCCACGAATTTTGTTCCTTCTTCTTCTTCTGAACCTTCCGTGAGTGAGGTTGTGAGTGAAACTGTCAAACCCCCTGTGAGTGAGGTTGTCAAACTTGTAGAAGTTTCACCCCCTAGGAAGATTAGGGTTGATCTGGGAGAGTCTAAACCTAAGGAGACTACCCTACCCAAGGACAAGATGCATGGTAAACCTGCTTGGGTTTGTCATTATTGTGGTAAGTCTGGACACATTCGTCCTAACTGTTACAAGCTTCAAGCTGTTAAGAGAGCAAATAAACCAAAAGTGTCTGTGCCTCAAGCACAAGATCCTATGACACTTATTGGTGAATTGGTAAAGGCGTTGAACCTTTATTCCAATCCTGGAGTTGGAAATCACTCGAATGTGAATAAGAACTCCAATGCTCGGGGTGCATCTAAAAGGTTTTGGATGCAAAAGATTCGTCCTAATTGAGTCTTTCTGACATGGTCCTTGTGCTTCACTGCTCTATCCTCTGTGACCATTGTTCTTTGGTATTTGTCTTTTTGTGTTTTTTTCTAGGATTTGCATTGCATTACATTCATGCATTTCATTCTAGGATTTATTTGTTTTCTCTTTTAATAAAATAAAAAAAAAAAAAAAAGGAGAAAGGGAGAAAGCAAAAATATGTTTGACATTTTGTTTCTTGGTTTTTGAAAACAAGGTTGGTCAATTTATTTACACATAACATGTCTTATGTACCTTGTTTAGCTTTGATAAGCTTATTTATTGCACTTGACTAGTTGAAGCTTTGTAGTGCATGTTGTGTGGGAAAGATGTTTATGGTGTTTATCACTTTGTCTTGATCTTGAAGTCACATGTTATTTGACTGTCGGACTTGATCCTTTTGAGAAAGGCATAAATAACCATCTCACCACTATTCACTAGCCAATCATGAACACCTTAGTGCATATCATAAGATTTTGTGCTCGAGAAAGTGTAGCACATGCACAAAAAGAACATAAGGTGTAGCCTCTATTAAATGCTTAATGCTTAAAACTGGTGTGTACTATTAGGCTTGATGCCATTTCACATAATTTAAACTGGTGTGTACTATTAGGCTTGATGCCAAATTTCACCTAATAATGGGGCAAAATTCAAGAAACTTACATGATTGCAAACTTATGTTCTAGGAGATGTGGGAGTTATATGATGTAACTCTTTAGGTGATAGTCTCTTTTAAATTCTATGTAATGAATTTTGTAGACTTTGTGATTTATTGCTATTCTCATATCACCTCACATGTATCTCAAGCTTTTTGCTAGTTGCACACACTACACAAGTTACTCTTTGCTAAACTTTGTACATGTTATTGTATGTGTTTTTTGTCTGACCAACCAAGTTTGAAAATACTTTGAGAATTATGCAAAACATTTTTTTTGCTTGAGAATTTGAATGGAAGAATGGCTGAAATTTTCTTTGGAGAAACTGGGATTAAAAAATTGGTTTTTGAAAAACATTCCATCTCATACTCATGCATTTTGTTTCAATAAGTTTAATGCTTTGAGGAGTTGTTTTCAAAATATGGTTTGTGATTTTCAAAACTGTGTTTTTTCTCAAAAATTTTGCGAGCCTCTGCCCATTTCGATCGATCCATTCTGATTTTCGATCGATCGAAAAAGTGCTTTAGTTTGTTCTAAAATGACTGATTGATTCGATCGATCGAATGTGATTTTCGATCAATCGAAAGTCGCGAATCAGGTTTTTTAAAACAGGGTTCTTGACTTTTTCAAACACTATTTCAAAAAGTTTTTCAAACTTTTCTTTCTCTCTCCAACAAGGCAGGCTCCACAGTCAAATTTTTGTCGTTTTCCTCCGAATTTTTTGCAAAATCTCTCTTTCCTCAAGCCGGTAAGACCTTTTTGTCCTTCCTTTTTGAGTTTATTTACAGATTTCATGCATTTTTCATGCATTTTTGCTCAAAATTTCGGAACTTTATCTTTTTAGGATTTGTGTTGATTCAAACCTAATTTTGTGAAATTGATCAATGGGTTTTTGTGGGGACATGCTATAAACATGATCTTGATAGTTTAATTTGATCAATTTTGGGTTTTGTGAAAAATTTCAAATTCTAGGGTTTCTAATTGATCCGAATTAGGGTTTTTGTTCAATTAAGGTTTAATTGATGAAATTGGCTTGTTGTATTGATGAATTTAGTTATTCTAATCTGTTTTCAACATTGTGTAATGATCAATTCATCAATTAGTTGCAAAATTTTTCAAGTGGTTTTCAAATTTTTAGGGTTTTTGTTAGAAACTCTACGTTCGAGCCAATTTTGTGTAATTGAACTTAATTTGAACTTGTTTACTGCATTAGTTCATGCATCACAACATTGTTATTGTTCATGCATCATATAGAGTTTTGTTCTATATTTTTTTATTGTGCTAACTTGTAGTCTGCCCTTGGTTTTGTTTTATTATGTTCTTTTGGTTTTCTCTGTGTGTCCTTGTCCTTTCCTTAGCACTATGCCTAGGAAGACTAGAGCCCGTAGGACTGTTTCCTCACCTTCTCCACCCCCTCCGTCCTTTGACAGTGAGAAGTTTCTGAGTGAGAAAAACCAAGAGATTTTTGAGAAGCTAAACCTTAAGAGAAAGATTTGGGTTGAGCGTTATGTTCTCTTAGATGAACTTGATCCTGCCATTAGGGCAAACTTTGAGTGTAGGGGCTGGTTACCCTTGGTGGATATTTCTGATCCTCCTCCACCTTCTGCCTTGATTAGAGAGTTCTTTTCGAACATCTCTATCCGCATCTATGATTCCAACACTTTGGTAAAGAGTTGGATACGAGGCGTAGAGTACACCATTACTCCCAAGGTAGTGGCTGATGCTCTTGAGGTACCGTTGGTCCAGAATCCTGTCTATCCATATGATGTGTCTCCCGAGATTAGTGATGTCTTGTCTTACATCACTGGATCATCTATCCAGTGGGGTTCTGATCCTAGGATCACCTCTACTGAGCTTTCTGGGTTGCACTATCTTTTCTTTAGGATAGCTTGTCATTCTATCTGGCCCATATCCCATGTTCACACCATTCCTCTCGAGAGGTATGTATTTTTGTACGCTCTGGTTACTGATGCTCCTATTAGTTTTTCTCATCTATTTCTTCGTTCTTTGAACGATGTTTATAGGAGTTCATCTTCTGCTCATGCTCTTGTTCATCCTATTTTCATTCATAGGATTTTGCTTTATCTTGATCTTTCTGGTTTCCCTTCCTCTGAGCCTGTTCATGTGATTGCTCCTATAGGTGCGTCTTTTCTTAGACAAAGGGCTGCTCATCTTCGAGCTGGCTCTAAACACCCTAGGTCTGTGCCTTCTGGGTCCGCACCTCCTCCCTCTTCTTCTACAGGTACTGCTGGTGAGGTTGTTCCTGATCCTGATGCTGCTGCTGCTGCTGTTCCTCCACCTCCTTCGGCCGACTTTGATATCCGTCGTTCTTTGGAGACTGTCATGACCGTTCAGGCGGCTCATGGTCAGCTTTTGGTGGACTTATTTGACGAGATCCGTGCTTTGCGTGCTGATCTAGCGCATCTGCGTTCGCCTTCACCACCTCCTTTTGCTGATGACTTGTGATTGCCCTTTGGCATTCCGTCACAAAAAGGGGGAGTAGAGTTTTAACTTGTAGAGGGGTTTTTGTAGTTAGGGGGAGATTTTTTGTGGGGTTTATAGATTGTATCTAGGTGCTTCACTTTGTATATCATTTTTGGGGATATTCATGTTAGGGGGAGTAACATTGATTGATATACATGATATATATTTGATTCTTGTTGCTTTATGATTCACTGCTTATTGATTTATATTCATTGAGTTGTTCATTGATATATGTCTTTATTTTGTGTTGTGTGAATCTTACAAGAATGTTATACCTGTTGTTTTACTCTTTTCTGTCACACATGCGTTTATGCGTTTGTTGAGTATTTCAGGAATATACAGGTTGATTCAATTGAGCTGCTGTCTACACTTGCAACTGATGGATAGTAGTTAGGATTGAATTTAAGTCTTTATGAGCATTATTTTGTAAAGGGCTTATTACTTGTAAACTTTGAGCTTTTAATTTGTGTTTTGTCACGGATTGCCAAAGGGGGAGTTTGTTAGGTTCTAAAGATTTAGGATTTTATGTATTTAGAACTCTAATGTGTAATGTTGGAAAATCATGATCAAAACAATATGTTTAGTCTTGTTTAGGCTTGCTCAAAGTTGATTATATATTATAAAGTTGGAATCGAGTGACTGCAGATGCATTGGGGCATTTCGGTCTATCTCGATCGATCGAAGGATAGACTCGATCGATCGAATATCGGGCCAGATGCGTTTTCTGTAGAATTTCCAACTCAACCCTAACTCATTAAACGTTTTGGGTTTTCTGTTTTTACCCTAGGTATATAAAGAAAAACCCTAGCCACGTTTTTAGAGTTGCTTTCAGTGTATTGTTGCTCATACATTGCTGTTTTGTGTAAATCTCTTGTGAGATCTAGAGGAGCTTTCCTTTACACAAAGTTTAGGGTTTTCGAGATAGAGACTACTTCAACATCTTGATGATCAACTCGGTTGCTACCATTGAAGCTTAAAGAATATTAAGCGTGGGTGCTTGTACTTAATTGAAGAATCCAAGAAAGAAGGAGTCCGTGGATTCGGAGCTTGCACGTGGTCGTGTCAGTAAGTTCTACTGGTGGGTAGCATTAGGAAGTCAAGCGGGGAGCTTGTAGTCCTTTTGTATGAACTTCGATTCTTTCATAGTGGATTCAGGTTTGCCTTAAGGATCGGTGGGTCAAATCCTCCCCAGGTTTTTACCGTGTGGTTTCCTGGGTGATCATATCATTGTGTCTTTTATTATTCCGCTGCTTTATACTTTTGATATGATTGTTTGATTGCTTTAACCTAGAATTGCATAATTTGACTAAGTAACAACTTGGCTAATTAATCTAGGCTAACCAATCTGGTTGTTTTTAAGGGGTCTAAAACCGTTCAATAACATCAAGATTACATGAGAAAACACAAATTCTCATGCAGTCGCAGATATCTCAATAACATGGCACTACATAGTACTAAACATTACCTCATATTTTTTCAATCACAATGGCCTAATGCTTGTCGTGTTGCTTTATCTCTTAAGCTTTACCTTACGTCTGGCTTCCCGGACAACTTCTACATTTGCTTGCCTTCATGCTTCCACTCACCTTAAACTAAAATCAGAATTAAGAAACAATTGACCAAAAATTTAGTTCAAGCCTTTCTTCGAATAGTTTGATGGGAATTGAGAAACCAAGGAAAAATTGATTTGAAAAAAACAAAAATAGAAAATGGAAAATCCTTAAGAGAGAGAGGTTGAAGGTACCAGTGAAAGTGGAGATTGTTGGAAGCATAGTCAATCTGTGTTTTCCATGCCCAACAATGATAGAGACAGAAAATAATTGGGATTATTCAACTGACATAATTATCATTTTTCTTGCTAACCCTTCTTAGGCAACGTTCATGTCCTTTTACTTATTTAATCAAAAGTTTCAAATGCGTGTACTTTTATACACCACTGAACTTTAAGTAACTAACAATAAGTCTAGTAGTATGGATCCAAATCTGACAAAATATTGTTTCAAAGCTAGCAAAAAACAAAGAAATCCACAAATACTGAAAATTGGAATGAAAGACAACACAAACCAAAATTTAAAAAACGGGTACAAGGAAAGACACAATCAGTAAAAATAGAAATGCTATAAACCACAAACCAATTTTTTGAATCTGGTTTGAACTTCAAATGAGTAATTACATAAGCATCAGAATGTAACATTTTGATTTAGCATCAGAATGTAACATTTTGATTTTCCTTTTTTTCTGTCTTTAGTACCAACTTTCATGACTCTTCTAAATTTTTTTGGATTGTCTTATTCAATTCTTATTGCTTTAAAAAACACAACTGTTGGGTCTCACCAACATACCAATGGACCACAAATATTCACTCAAGAATTTGAAAGCAACTCAAAAACATCAAACAAACATATAGTAAAAGACAAATAGTAACAATGAATGCAAATATTAATTACATTACAATTCAATTCAATTTTTTCTTATTTAAACATGATAAGTCACAATCCAAATTGAGTCATGTGAGTTCAAATGTAAAGAGAACACTTCAATATTTTCATTCATTAAGGATCTTAATTCCAGCAAGAACCAAAGAAATTAAAATCTAACTGTACCTTTTAATTCTCTTATTGCAGAAGTCCCAATGTCTTTATCTGGCATAGGGAAATGGTATTCTGCAACTGGAGGGAGAAACATAAGAAAAAGAAAAAACAATTCAGAAATTGATTTCAATGGCAAATGAAGAAAAAAAAAATGCCAAACAGGAACAAAATTCTAACAAAAAAAAAAAATAATCGACAAAACAAAACCCAAGAAATTGAAAAAATAAATGGGAACGGAGAACTCTCTCCTTCTCTCTTATTTCTCTGTTTTTGCCCTCTCCAAACCTAAATCATATATAACCCCAAATTTCCAAAAATCAAATCAAAACCTAATGTTACCCAAATACCTAAATAAAAATCAATACAACCAAATTTCTCAAAACTAATTCATATTTCATACCCATACCTAGATCTAAGAAAGAATGAAAAAAAGAAAAACTTACCGGTGGTAGTTCTCTCAATGTCTATCTCCTTCTCATCTCTGTATCACAAGGTTTATTTTTTCCTCCTTCTCTATCTCTGGATCGCAAGCATCGGTGTTAAAAAATTGAAAAGGAAGCGAAAAGAAAATCGCATATTAAAACCTAATTTCCTTAGCCCTAATTTTTGAATCCAAGTCTAGAACCAAATTGGAAAAATTGAATGCATATAACATATCTAATTTACCTAAAAAAAAATCAGAAAAAGAATAGAACCTATCAGAGGCGTTGTTTGTGGGCAGAGGGGACTTTTTTTCGTTCTTGACGCTGAAGTTGGTATCATCTTCCTTCTTCTGCTTCTTTCTCTGGTAAAATCAAAATGGCGAATGAACTCTAATCTTAGTGAGAGAAACAGAGAGGCGATCTTCTTCTTGTCCCAGGATCGCCTCTCTCTTTTTCTGTTTCTTTCTTCGTGTCTTCATAGCCTCTCTATCTCTGCCTCTCTATTTCTCTGTCTCTCTTTTCTCTCGATCTCTCTCTCGTTTCTCAGTGTAGTAATGGTTTTTTTTCTTTTTTTAAGCGGTTAGTTTCCTTTTATACCAGGAGGCTCCAAACAGTACTTTAACGCAGTGAAAAATTATAATTTATTACTTTTAAACGGTGATATAGTATTACTAAACAATGTAATGCATCGTTTTTAACTTAAATGTGTCTAAATTTTAGTATATATATATATATATATATATATATAGACTAGTGTGTGTCTATATATATATTAATATAGGCGAAAATATTATTTTCGTCTCTACATTTTCACCCCTTTCTACTTTGGTCTCTACTTTTTATTTTTACTATTTTCGGTCCCCAAAATCAAAAACCGTTCCATTTTTGTCCATACCGTCATCTCACTAACGGAAAATAGCTTATGTGGCAAACAGAATACACAACTCAGCATTTTAAATATTAAAAAAAGTCACATCATTATTTTTCCTTTTCTTTAATTATTTTAAAATAAAATAAAATTTTAGTTATCATTTAATTATTTAAATAATAATTGTTCTTCATGTTCTTTCCCTAAGAACATGGTTGCCTATAAAATAAGAAATTCAAGATTTTCTTCTGTTTTCTTGCATTTTCTTAGCATCCAAACAAGTAAAAACATTATACATAATCATGATTAAACTCAGATACTCTAATACAATCAACTAACAAAACCCAAAACACTTAATCAAAAAAATTAATAAATAAAACAAACAAAACCCAAAACATGGTCAGATCAAAAACACAATACCAAAACTCAAAACCAATCCTCATCAATAAAATACACCAAACCACGGTGACCATCAAACCATAGTGATGATCTTAGTTTAGAGAGAGAGAGAGAGGATGAGATTTCGATCAAGGTGGGTTCCGGCCATGGATCTTCAACCATGGGGTTTCGGCCATGGGTCTTCAGTCATGGATTTAGAGAAGATGAACACAAAATTTAAAACCTAGAAAATTTGAATTCAAACCCAGATTGACTGAAACATAAAACTCAAAACCATAACCCAGATTGGCCGAAACACAAAACTCAAAACCATATTTAAAACCCCCACACCACCAAGGCATCAAACACAAAAATCAAACCCATATTTTCGGCCCCCAAACACTAAATCCAAACCCAAATTTTCAGCCTCTAAACACAAAACTCAAAACTCAAATTTTCTTATTTTTTGAGAAACCAAACACAAACCTCAGATCCAAACCTTTTTTCTATTGAGAAACATCTGGGTTAGTATTTTTGTTGTTCTCTCTTTCTTTTATCTTTGTTGTTTGTTTTTGGTCAGAGAGAGAGAGGGGGGACGAGGAACTTAGATATGGGTATGAATTTGTTTGACCCGAGAACGGGGATGGAATCAGAGTTCACTAGAGGTGGTGTATCGGCTTTTACAGATGCTGATTTTGCGTTCGCTTTCAACGATAGTAACTTCTCAGATCAGCAGCTTCAGATCGAGATTATAGGTGACCTGCTTGAGAACCAGCCTGATAACGAAGGTTGTACAAGTATTTGTAACAGTATCACCTATTGGGCTCTCCATCAGAAGCAGAGGAATGAGGATATCAAGAAAGATACTATTGTGGATCTCACTTCGTGTGCTGAGGAGCAAATTTTGAATGGTAACTAGCCCGATATGGACAATTGTGTGGGCTATGAAAATCCTGATGAGGAAGCAGCTGCACTTAGATTTTGATTCATGTGGTTTTTGGTTTTTAATTCTATTTTTAATTTTTTTTATTTAGTTAAAATTGATAAATTAGTTTTTTAAATTTAGATGCTGACATGGCATTTTTGAATGCCAAATAACATTTTTTATTATTATTTTAATGGCTACGTCAGCTTTTAGTGCGCCAACAATGCACTTTGTTTGCCACGTAGGCTTTTTTCCATTAGTGAGATGACGGTATAGACCAAAATGAAATGGTTTTTGATTTTTGAGACTAAAAGCGGTAAAAATAAAAAGTAAGGACCAAAGTAAAAATGGGGTAAAAATGTAGAGACGAAAATAGTATTTCCTCCATATCTATATATATATATATATATATATATATATATATATATATATATATTATTGCATATGAAGGGTGGGACATGGAGAAATGCTATGTCCTCAATATTTTTACAACATTTTCACAACAAATCTTACGTGGTAGGCTGTTATACGGGTTGCTATTAACAGGGTAGAAAAATAATTTCTGTGATAGGTTCAAATTAGAATCAATAACTAACCACCTATAATTTGTTGTGAAAATATTGTAAACATAACACCTGACATATGACTTTCAAATTAGACATAATTATAATAGGGTGAAAGGACGTTATTTGTCCAAAAAATGTTTAATTTCTCACTACTGATAAAATAAGGGTGGCATTTACTTCATAACACATAGTCCTTGGTCTATCAGGTGCTTGAGCCTAGATACTTTCCAAATCCCCTTTTTTGACAGCTAGAGGTTGGAACAATGGACTCGTACATTTGGAAGTTTTAAATCATTATTTCTCAAGTAGTTGGTGTAAAAATTGAAACACATAACCTCAAATGCTATGAAACCAGGTCTTAAAAAATTGAAAGGTTACTTTAAACATTGCTTAATTAATAAAAAAAAATTTAATTTGATACTCAAATGATAGAACAATACTACTGCGTTTCTACTATTTTATATATAGATTTAGACAAAAAAAAAAAAAAAAAGTTCAGGATCCTGCCAAAGAGACAAAACGAATAAAGATTTTTTATTTTTTGGTTGGTTTCGAAAAGAATAAAAGCAAGAAGGTGCAATGAAGTCTTATCTACAGAGTACAGACGTAACCGTTGCATATAAATGAGAGGATGTATATAGAGATATTTTCCTTTTGTTTTGTTTTGAATTCTTATGTTCAGAAGCACAAAAGCAAGATAGGTGCAACAACTTTCTCTGAACAGATCTACGTGTACTGCGTGTTACTCAATAGGGCCCTTTGCATATAGATAATGGATTGGCACAAGTCTTTGAAACAAAAAATCTCGTACTGTCTTGTCCAAAAAAAAAAAAAAATCTCGTTCTGCATGATATGATTGATATCGTTGAAAAGAATAGCTCGGTTGGTAAATATCTTTGCTAATATATAATGAATTGGCCATTCTAAGAGCATTGGCAATGAATAATTACATTCTATATTTTATTTTACCATTTTAAAAAAAGTTTTTAAGAATTATACTGTACTATTTTATAATACACTCAACATTTTTATTTTTATTTTTTTTATTCTACTCATTAAAATAATATATATTACCCACTAAAATAATATAATATATTCCAATACAACTCTTCCTCTCTCTTCTCCCCATCTCACTTCCACTTTACCAATTAAAATATATTATAATTTTTACAATTGTGTTACAGTGTCATCCTACATATAAGATGGCACTGTAGCACAATTGCAAAATAATTTGCAATTCTGACATTTTACAAGTCTGGCTGCAAACACCTTTTTGTGTCTTGATTGTACTTTGCCCCTACATTTCCCATTTACAATTGCTAATGGGAATGCTCTAAATCCAGCCCATCATATATAACAGATTATGGGCTCGTTTGGTAACATTGTTCTAATAACATTGTTTGTATTTTTTAGAAATACGTGTGGTTAAAAAATGTGTGAAAATGCGTGTAATGTTGTTTAAAAACTGAAAACTATTGCTTAAAAGGTCATATTAAATGGCTCCTATATTTTTATTGATTTTGAAATCTAATATTGATCTAAAATATATATATATATAGAAATCTAACAAATTTCTATAATTTGGTAAAATCGCGTGTCACAACCACGGCTCTTAAAGCCCAACTTTTATTATGTTGTATATGATATTGATTTGGTATCACATGAAGAAAACAAGAAAATGATTCCCCTCTTCATATGTTTCCCTCTTTCTCCTTAATTTTGGAACAAAAATCTAAATGGTCATGGACAATTGGGGTTTCTACCAGGACCACCAAAGTAAAAGTAGTCTCCATAATCTAAGAGATTATAGCAATTGGGTTTCGTTATGACTGTTCGACTGTTCCAGGGACGCCTGAGAATTGTTTTACCATCAATAACATTGAGTGTATCGAAGAAACTAGCCTTGCCAGGCCCTTCTTCAGGGAAATGGCCACTGCCCATTTGTGTTGTGGTGTGTTTCCCATCTTTATTTAAGTTTATTACCTCTCCTCCCCATTTAACCGCTTCAGCACTATCAGACAGGAGCGGGAATAAGGAGGATGGCCAATATCCCAAGTCAAATCTATCCGCAATTGTCAACCACCAATTTCCGTCTCCATGAATGTCCTACCTCATTGTACATGTCATGCAAATCAGTTTGTAATATTTTGAATGATAAATGAAGGTATAAAGACTAATGAAAGAGAAAAAAAAAATGAATCTTTTTGTGTAGAACAACATGGACACTTAAATTCACCGTCTTAAAAAATAAGTTAGGTAAAAATAAATTGTGTATAGAAAAAAAAAATAAACCTTTAAATTTAAAAAGTTGTATATAAAAATACATAAACCGAGAAATAAGAATTTAAAACATACACTATTACAACTAAAACCAGAAGAATTTCAAACATATCTGTAACATTTGTTACTATGTGTATCCAAAAAGTAAAAGTACTTGATAAAGTAATTAAATTGAAATATTGTACTACCTTCCGAACATAGAAGTTGACTGAACGTTGGGTACCATCATAGTTGGAATAAGGGGTGACGGTTGCACCCATCGCAATCTGGTTGTCGACTTGAACAAAGCCAGGGCACAACAGATTGTAGCAACCGGTTTGATATGCATCATCCTACAGCCATGAAAAAAAAAAACGCTTTATAAAAATGAAATAGTATATATAAACATGGCTCGTGCTGGCAGGTAAGTCAAATATTAAAACACATACAGTCCAAAATGTGAAGAGTCTAGTTTGGTAATCTTTATATAGATCTTCGTAGATCTGTTTTTCCACAGAAAATAATTTTGTACAAAAAAAAAAGGAAAATTATTAGTAATTAATTGTTTAGCATGCGCCTAAAAGAAAAGATGATGATGAAATTATATATACTATTATGCCGGCTTCAATGGTATCAAGATCTTGATCAGGTTCACCAGCTGCCATCCAGAATTGAGACACGCTGAACTCTTTTGTTTCTTGGGTATGGGGATTCCACACGTTCATATTTGCCATCATTCCATAGTACTTATCTCCTTGCTCAATAAGCACTGCATACTAGAAACTCAACCAGAAAAATAAAGGTTGTGAATGTCAATTTGAGTCCTTCATTATAGTAGATACCGTTGAGCTCAAACCTATTAATAGTATTGGTTAAAAATTAAATATTACCTCATGGGTAATTCCAGAGGAATCAGCATTAGGGATGGAATGGTGTTTTTTCCTTCCATAATTTGCTGCAGAGCCTGCCCTTAATAAATCTTCTTCTTTAGTTCTTCTTATGGGAATTGTTCCTTCTGGGCACCTTCCATTCAAGTGCCATGGCTGAGTAAATTTGGGCTCGGAGTTTGAAAAGACGCCGTTGCTCTCATCGAATGAAAACCCTTCTGGGTAAGAACTTGGTCTCATCTATTGCATTCGGCATAGATACCAATGCAAACCCAGCCCATACCATACATACAATAAGTATCAAATTACTCATGATACCAAATGAAATATACTTAATTAAATTAGTTACCTTAATTGTGTGATTTTTTAACAAAGGATGATCAAAAGCTGGTTGCTTGTTTATATCTACGCAGTCGATTATATCTCCATCTGGGCTCTGTATCAAATACATTTTCTCAACACACATACATAGATATTAGTCTGAATTCTTAGTGTCGTAATAAAATTACACTGCTATTGTACATGGGACTTATGAAGACACCACAAAAGTGAATGACTCTTCTAAGACTATAGCAGAAAATACAATATAGAACACAAACATGTTATATGAAGTGATTAATAACCTCGATGGATTTAAGAGCAGGCTTGTTAAGGCGCTTCAATTGCTGCTGAACCTCCAGTTTTTGTTTCTTATTGAATATGGTGTTAGTGTTTCTATTTCCAACTGATGACATTGGTATGAGAAAGAACAAGCAGAAAGTCATCTTTACCACCCTTGACCACCTCCTCCAGCTTCCAGAAGGTAGAGCCATGAGTGACTAGCTAATATTCGAATCAAGTAGCTAGCTTTGGTCGTCCCTTTTGCAATACTTAAATGTGAGATGTAATAGCTATCTTTGATTGTCCCCTTTGCAATCCTTAAACGTGCATTTGTTCATCCTCTTTGAATTGTTTCAAGTGCTATTTATCAATATATATACACATACAAACTTCTATAGTAAGGATCACCCTATTTTTGGCCATGTCTAAAAAGACTTTGATTTAGCTGTACAAACTACCTATTTAATTTCCTATTGACTACTGCAATTCTTTTGTCTCTCTGTCATGTTTTGTAAAATTAGAGAATTTGACATAAATGAGAAATTTTGTAATGATTTAATTTTTTATCTGATTTTAAAAAAGATTAGAATGTCTATTTGTTTTGGTGGAAAACCTTGTGTTAAGATAGTTTTTCATGTTTTTCAGTGTTTGTTAGCGTAAGAAAAAATGAGTCAAAGGAAACTATTTTTGGTTAACATAAAAAGTATGCCTCATTTTTAGAAACTGTTTTCCACTATTTTTTCTTTTTCTTTTTCTTTTTTGGAAAACTACTCAAATCTCATGGCAAGCTAAAAAAGGGAAATTAGATTATCGTTTTCCAACACATTTAAGGTTGCCACCAAACATAGTAAAATGACATAGTTTTATAGAAAATACTTTTGAAAAATTACTCATTTTCTAGAGAATATTAACGACAAAACAAAAAGAGCAATAGTGGGAAGTGAGAATAGATGAGGTTTAAATTTTGTAAAATAATTTTATTAAATTTTTTTTTAAGAATGCCAAAATGAAATTTCCTTATATGTCTTTAAATTTATTTTAGGAGTAGTTTTAAATATTCTGTAGAGTTTTTATATGAGGAGTACTTGTACATCTGATAACAAGGTATTAGTCCCAAAATTTTGGGTCGGCTCCTACGGATCCAAAACAGGAAAATATAAACCATCCAATTCCTTCAACCTTTTGTAATCAAAAGGTTTCCTTGTGAAAATTACACTACTCACACATAGAAAAATAACAAAATGATATACAATTTATAACCAAGAGATGCGTAGACATATTTCCATGAAAATATAAGTCATTGCAAAATTAAAAATCTATACCATCAAGATTGTAAAATACTTATTCAAAAAAAAATTGGAAACAATTTCATACAAATAAATGATATTAAACTTATATTCAAGCGATGCATAAAAATATTGCCATAACTTGAAAATATAAATCATTGTAAAATGAAAAATCTTTTATGTTAAGATTAAAAGAGATTTTTTTTTTCGGGAAACAATTTTGTGCAAATAATCTTGTTCTTGCATAGTTCGAATCTACCTAGAGGCTTTATTTCTTTATTTATTTATTATGGAAATACCTAGAGGCTTTATTTCTTTACTTCTTACATAGTTTTAATATTTTCCAGTGAGTAGTACTATTATTTTCCGTACTTGTCTCTTCACCATTCTGGCCTCTAAAATTTTCAATTTTAGGGCCCATTACTCCTAATATGAAGAGAACTATCATTTTCTGCCCTAAATATCTGAATATTAGTATGTATGTGGGTCACAATTTTAATATGCGTAGACATATTGCCATGTTACTTTTTTTTTGGTAGAAACAACCATGTTACTTTAAACTTTAAAATCAATTCCAATGTTGTTATTCGACAAGATAATGTTATTTTGGTTATCTTTTGCATAAGTGATTTAGGTGAATATGATATTGTGTACTATTAATTATGGGTATTGTGTAACACTGAATGCATGAAAATATTTGGAGTTTCTTCAAAGAGCTAGGGACCCCCCCCCCCCCCCCCCCCCCATTTTTTTTTATTTTTAATATTAGTATATATACATAAGTATTAATTTATACAATATCATTGATTCTTTTAAGAGTAATACTATAGTCACAAATGTTTCTACAATATTTTTACAAACTGTTGAGATAGAAAATTCTTATTGGCTCATATCTAGGCACACCACTTATATTTTTTTTTTTACTTACCAATAACTGCTCACAATTTCATTAATTTATAAAAGAAGTTTGTGTCTTTAACATTTTCCTCCTTTGAAAGGCCATAAAAAAATTCGCACAATAACAAAAATTACCAATAACAAAACTAAAAAAATTAAGTTCAACCAACAAAAATTACCCAAAACAAACAACCCGGCCTTTTAAAAAAATTTAAACCAAATTATTTTGTCCTTACCTAGTAGCAAAAAAAAAAAAAAAAAAAAAAAAAAACCCTTAAACATCTAAGTAGCAAAGTTGGAAGCCAAAGTTGCCGCACGCAGCTAGTAGCAAAGCCGCCCTCTTGACTCCAAGTTCTGACTCTATCCTTGCAAAGTGCTATAGACCATAGATCATGGAAACTGCATTAAAATGTTTGTCGTTCTACTTAAAAGTTTTCAAAACAAAAACCTTTTTTTAATGCTTTTTCTTCTCCTTTAAAAAAAAAAAGTTTTCAAAATATTAAAAAAAAAAATCTGTTTTTTAAAAGGGGGAACCCTGAAACTTTTTTTTTCTTTTAATCTGTTTTAAAAAAACTGTTTTTAAAAAAAATATATAAAAATTATTTTTTTGTTTTCAAATTAAAAAAAAAATCTGTTTTGCAAAAAAATGTTTTCTAGAATGGCCGAACCTTGTTAAAATTATTGTCATCTTTTCTTTTTTTTGCAAATTATTAGCACTGCTCAGATGTCTATCACCCATGATTTGATGATTGCGTACAAGAAAAAACAATACGTGCTTGCAAGGTCATTTGAAGTTTTTTTTTTGGATAAAATCATTTGAAGTTTACTTGAAACAGTTAAATAAATAGAGTCCATTTAATAATTTGAATTTAATTTTATGAATCTAACAATATACAAAGTATGACATTAATTTAAATTTTAAGTAATGTGACACTAGATACATATTTAAATCTGTAATATCCAATCTTAATAAAGAAATCAATCAGTTTCCAAATCGAATAAAAGAACCAAGGAATGGCCAGAACACTGAAGTCAGAAGTGAAAAGAAAGTATATGAGTAAAACTTTGCATGTCTTGAATTTAAAAAAATCTATGTCTCTACATTTGATGGGCCAGTGTTGTACAACTTGAAAACCCCAACCCATCATATACATCTCTCTTGGGGCCTTGGTTGAGGTCCACTCTCCCCCAACATATACTTCCTAATAAATTATTATACTAAAAAGAAAAAAAATAATAATAATAAGAAGTTGATGTTGGCCTTGTCTTCCGTGATTAACACGAATATGAGTGAAACTTGTCAACCATTTATATTCTAATTAGTCACGTTCCTATACAATACATGAACGTATATCATTATTTTGAGTCGTGGTATAATGTATAATTTATTTTCTAAATTTTATCGTAGATAATTTGTTCTTCCTAAAAATTAAAATAATATTAAAAGTAATTTATATCTCTCTATTTTTACAAATATATATATATATATATATTATTTTTTTTTACTTTTGGTCTTTTTATTGATATTATTCTTCTTTGAAGTGGTCCATATTCTTCTAACTATTGTTATGACACATTATATTTTCCTAATTTCTTCTAGTACAACTAAAATTTTTATGTTTCAAATTTCTTATTCTTTGAAGAGGACCAAATGGACTTAAACGGAGTGAACTGGGGACTGAATAGACCAAATTGGACCAAAATGGACTGAAGTATACCAAAATGTTATGCTGATCCAGCTCAACAGTAGTATAACAATAATAATTGTTACACTTCAATTTTTAGATATTATATAGATATAGATTTAGACATATAGAAATTACTAAATGTCAGCTTATCTAACTTTTTGTTAAAAAGTTTTTTGTTGAAAGTGTTGTGGATAAAAGATAAAGGTTAAAAAATGTAATTAGGTGACTCACATTGAGACCTACAAATATTAATAAAAATAAGCAGAAGTTAAATAAAATAAGTAGGTCAATAACATGGAACCTGCAAATAATAGAAAAAATAAACAATAAGCTATCTTGTACAAGTGTTTTAGGTATTGGTTCTAAGTTCAAGTTATTGGTTTTAGTCTTTAGAGTTTTAATGTGAGTCCTTTGTTAGTCTCAAGTTTCCAACTCACATTAAGTCTAGAGTTTGTATATATAGGTGCCTTTTGTCATAAAATAGCCAAAGGAGGAGATTGAGAAGTAATGTTTTAATGTTGGCTTAATTCAGTGACAAACGTTTGTTTGTAATGCTTTTAATGTTGATGTACTATTTTCTGGGTTTTCATGTATTTTAGGGTAGAGTACTTGAGCCTCTCCTTGAAGATTTGAAGCAACATTAGCCAGTGATCTCACGACTTGGAAGGCGACTTGCTCGTGACCTAGCTTGCCCTCGAGATCCACATGGCAAGTACTTTCAATGAGAGTGTAGACGTGCACCTCTCGACCTTAGGGGGCGACTAGGTCGCAAGTTGCACCATCTCTGTACTTTACTATGTTCCTGTCCACTGCACATTTTCCAGCACACGCACATACATAACTGTGAGGTGTGCCAAGCAATTTTATGAAAAGAGAGAGCTTTTCCTTGAGAAAAATCAAGTTCCCATCTTTCTTCTACATTTCTTTCATTGTATTGATAGAGTTTTGTAAACCCCTTCCTCATCTACAAACACAAACCTTGTGAGTGAGAGAACATTAGGGTCTTATATTACCAATCACATGGGATGGTGGCAAGTAGGAATGAATTTAGATCCATGGAAATCCCTAGGATGAGGCCTAAACAAAGGTTTTGACTTAAGAGCTTTTCTCTCTAATTTATGATTTCTTTTATGTGGAGGTATGTACACAAATTTGTCTTTAGAGATAGAACTCATAATAGGCACAAAATTGAGTTTCACAAAAAGATTGTAACAAAGATTTTCTTTCTTTTTATCATTAAGTCCAAACATTCAAAATTTTTTTAATTTTTCAAGAGAATGTTTATTAAATTTCTTATACATTTCAACCAATTTGTTGGATGCATTGAGCTTAGCAATCAAATCATCATTTTCACAAACAACTTGCTGAATTTCTCTTCAAATTTCATAGCATTTTTCTTCAAGAGTTTGACATTAACAATTTTAACACCACCCAAGGAGTCATGCAACGTATCATAACAAGTGTTAGTTTTTAGACCCCTTAAAACAACAATTGGATTAAACCTTGTTAATTAGCCAAGTGATTAGCTTAGTCAAATTATGCAATTCTAGGTTAAAACAATCAAACAATCATATCAAGATATAAAGTAGCGGAAATATAAATAACACAATGATATGATGACCCAGGAAACCACACGGTAAAAACCTGGGGAGGATTTAACCTAGTTATCCTCAAGGTAAACCTGAATCCACTATGAAAGAATTGAAGTTCATACAAAAGGACTTACAAGCTCCCCGCTTGACTTCCTAATGCTACCCACCAGTAGAACTTACTGACACGACCACGTGCAAGCTCCGAATCCACGGACTCCTTCTTTCTTGGATTCTCCAATCAGCTACAAGCACCCACACTTGTTATTCTTTAAGCTCCAATGGCAGCAACCTTGTTGATCATCAAGATGTAGATACTATCTCTACCTTGAAAACCCTAAGCTTTGTGTAAAGGAAAGCTCCTCAAGGATTTCACAAGAGATTCACATAAACCGCAAATACGAGCAACAACCTTTAGAGGTTTGGGTACAAAACCCTAAAAATAAAAGAGGCACTCTCTTCTCTCTCTCTTTTCAGTCTAAAAAACGTGGCTTAGGGTTTCCTTTATATAGTGGGAGAAGTAGATCTGAAACCCTAATCCTTAATGGGCTTGGGCTAAGTTGGAAAATTCTGCAGAAAAAAAATCTGCACGACTTTCGATCGATCGAGTCTAATTTTCAATCGATCGAATCAGGCAGATTTACACAGTAAATCCTGCAGAACACTCGATTCCAACTATACAATTAAACATACTTTGATCTAGTCTAAAACAAACTAAAACCTGTTTTGATCATGATTTGCCAACATTACAAATTAGAGTTCTAATACATTAGTTCTTAATTCTTTAGAACCTAACAAACTCCCTATTTGGCAATCCGTGACAAAACACAAACTGAAAGCTCAAAATTTACAAAGTAAAAGCCCATTACAAAAATAATGCCCATTATAACAAATCCAACCTAACAAATCCATCAGTTGCAAGTGTAGATAGCAGCTCAATTGAATCAACCTGTATATTTCTTGAAACACTAAACAAAACGCATAAACGCATGTGTGACAGAAAAACAGTAAATCAACAAGTATGTAAACTAACTCTCACAGTTAGATACATATAAAATTATTTTCTCCCCCTTACAAAAACAAATTCAGCTCCCCCTAAACAAAACAAACATGATTCCCACATTAAATAGTCAACATACGCAATAAAGGATAAGAGAAAATAGAGAATCAAGGGGATACAAAACAATTCAACTTTAATAAAAAATAGAGACAACTCCCCCTATGAAGAGCAACAACTCCCCCTAAGAACCACAAAGGTTAAAAAAAATTCTCACCCTATAAAAATAGGAAAAACAAAACAAGTTTTGGGAAAAACAGTTTTGGGGAAAAATTAGGAGGGGGTAAAATAAAGACACACAAATCAAAGTTAAAAACTAAGGTGAGGATACACATGAAGAAAAATATTCTCCCTTTCAATAAATGCAAACATAACACTATGTGACCCATAAACAATTGCATGAGTAGAGAAAATATTTGCACATTGATTATCCATCATATCTCTTAAGAAAAATATTTCTGCAGTTCACACATAAAAATAGCATATACTAGAAAGTACATAACTCAAAAATTAATCAATCAATTTTTAAATCAAGTTGAGTACCCAATTTAGCAAAGTGTATGCATGCTATGTGTGAAAACAATGAGAGATATGACTGCAAAACTGCAAGATGGATACAGAAATCAATGCAATGTATGTGAATCCTAAACATAAATGATGCATAAAAAATATGTCATGATGCATGCTCTAATGCAGTGAAACTAAGTTCAATATAAGTTCAAATTCACAAAATTGGCTTGAGTATAGAGTTTTTAACAAAAACCCCAAAAATTTAAAACCACATGTTAAGTGTTTAGGAAAAAATTTGACAAATTGATCATCACACAAGCTAGAAAACACAATATAATGATCAATTACATCAATTCAACAAGCCAATTGCATCAATTAAACCCAATTCGGATTCAATACAAGCTCTAGAATTTCCAATTTCTCAAACTTTAAACACATTTTGCATTAAAATCAAGGAACTTTTAATCTTGGATGGCCACAACAGGATCACACACAATAAAATGTACCAATTTTAACAAAGAGTAACTTGTGTAGTGTGTGCAACTAGCAAAAACTTGAGAGACATGTGATGTGATATGTGAATAGAAATCAAACACAAAGTCTACAAAATTCGTCACATAGAATTTAAAAGAGACTATCACCAAAAGAGTTACATCATATAACTCTCACATCTCCTAGAACAAAAGCTTGCAATCATGTAAGTTTCTTGATTTTGCCTCATAATATACACACCAATTTTAATTTAATCAGAAACTTATTAAAAAGCCAGGATAATGTATACACCAATTTTAATTATGTGATTTGGCATCAAGCCTAATAGTACACACCAATTTTAAGAATTAAGCAATTAAACCGAGGCTACACATTATGTTCTTTTTGTGCATGTGCTACACTTACTTGAGTACAAAATCTTACGATATGCACTAAGGTGTTCATGATTGGCTAGTGAACAGTGGTGAGATGGTTATTTATGTCTTTCTCAAAAGGATCAAGTCCGACAATCAAAGGCATGTGACTTCAAGATCAAGACAAAATAATCAAAAACTATAAACATCTTCCCATACAACATGCACTACACAGCTCAAACTAGTAAAGTGTAATAAAATAAGCTCATCCAAGCTAAACAAGGTACATAAACATGTTATGTAAAGATAATATGGTCAATCCTTGATTATAAATCCAAGATCTATAATACAAAACACAAAAATCTTTTTGGTTTAAAAAGGAATTTATAACCACTTGTTGATTTTTAAAAAACTTTATGACCAAAAACAAAAAGCACACATTGTGCTAAATGAACAATGCAAATGCAATGCATGACAGTGCTTAACAAGCTATAGAGGGTACACAAACAAGAAATATCAATTTCTTAATTAACCCTTGAGTACATGTACAAACTAGTACATACTCAAACAAAATCAAAAATAGCTTTGCACAAACTATTCAAGTTTCTTCACAATGTCAAGCATGTTCTAAATCAAGAGAGAGATATCATAATTCATGTAATCCTCAAAACAAATAAAACAAGACACAAAATAAAATATTTTTGTCTTTTTGAAAATTTTCAATGTTTTTGGATTTTTTGAATAATCAAAACAACCTAAAAACAACAAAACAACCAAAAACAGAAACAAGACATGTCCACAAACAATTGAAAGAATTAAAGCAGGGACAAGTCAGAAACACTCACCTTAGAGAATCTTTTCTCACCCATATAGCACGAGTCTTTGGCTTTGTAGGTGAAAATCCATGAGAAGCAGAGTGTATTTGAGAGATTACACCAATCTTCTGAGACATACTAAAATTCTGCAAATTCCTTTCACAAGCCAACAAGCTTAAATTTTTCAAAAGCATATGAAACAATTTATATGGACTTATGGCAGGAGAAATATCATCACATATCCTAGATTGACATACAGAATGCTTAAATTTCAATTTATGACAATTAGGACGAATGTGACCAGAGATACCACAAAAGTGACAAATAGGAACAAATTTAGGAACATCAGTATTCCTAACAGCAAATCTAGTCTCAGATTTTGGTTTTTGCCTCAACAAAGAATAATTTGGTCTAATATGACCATCAACACCACAAAGGTGAGAGGTAGGCACAAATACAGATTTATTATGCTCTTTAACAATAGTTTAGACTTAGGTTTAGAAACTTCAGCATCTACATCAGAACTTTTTCTTTTGTCTAACCTAGCAAAATAAGTCTTTTCTTTATTATTCCTCTTGAAATGAGGGATATAAACTTTTTCAGCTTTAGGCTTAAGAGAAATATAAACACTTCTGTTATCAACAGCAAGCTTGGTACTAGTCAAATTTTCAATTTTAGCTTTAGATTCAACTAACTCTTGTTCCAAGCTTTTCATCTTCTCATCTTGAGAGGAAATTTGATTTCTCAAAAATTCATTCTTTTTATTAGACTCATCTAATCTAACAATCAATTCCTCTTTATCAAGATTAGCCAATTTTAACTCGTCCTTGAATTTCTTAGAAATTTTCAAAGATTTAGATAATTCCTTACAAAGAGTTTCAAAAGCATCAAAAAAATCAACAGAAACAATAGTGTCTTTTTTATTCAAAACATCACAGGCATCAATAAAATCAGCAGAAGCATGAGCAGAAACATGATCAAAAAGACACTTCAAATTATCCATGACAATAGGGGTCAAGGTTCAGCTCTTAGATCAAAAGATCTACAACAAGAGAGCAACCCGCTCTGATACCACTTGTTGGTTTTTAGACCCCTTAAAACAACAATTGGATTAACCTAGTTAATTAAACAAGTGATTAACTTAGTCAAATTATGCAATTCTAGGTTAAAACAATCAAACAATCATATCAAGATATAAAGCAGTGGAAAAATAAATAACACAATGATATAATGACCTAGGAAACCACACGGTAAAAATCTGGGGAGGATTTAACCTAGCTATCCTCAAGGTAAACCTGAATCCACTATGAAAGAATTGAAGTTCATACAAAAGGACTTACAAGCTCCCGGCTTGACTTCCTAATGCTACCAACCAGTAGAACTTACTGACACGACCACGTGCAAACTCCGAATCCACGGACTCCTTCTTTCTTGGATTCTCCAATCAGCTACAAGCACCCACGCTTGTTATTCTTTAAGCTCCAATGGCAGCAACCTTGTTGATCATCAAGATGTTGATAATATCTCTACCTTGAAAACCCTAAGTTTATGTGAATGAAAGCTCCTCAAGGATCTCATAAGAGATTCACATAAACCGCAAAATGAGCAACAACCTTTAGAGAGGTTTGGGTACAAAACCCTAAAAATAAAAGAGGCACTCTCTTCTCTCTCTCTTTTTCAGTCTAAAAAACGTGGCTTAGGGTTTCCTTTATATAGTGGGAGAAGTAGATCTGAAACCCTAATCCTTAATAGGCTTGGGCTAAGTTGGAAAATTCTGCAGAAAAACAATCTGCACGACTTTCGATCGATCGAGTCTAATTTTCGATCGATCAAGTCAGGCAGATTTACACAGTAAATCCTGCAGAACACTCGATTCCAACTATACAATTAAACATACTTTGAGCTAGTCTAAAACAAACTAAAACCTATTTTGATCATGGTTTGCCAACATTACAAATTAGAGTTCTAATACATTAGTTCCTAATTCCTTAGAACCTAATAACAAGCATGAGGATAAACACTCATAGAGGCATTTTCACAAACACGTGACATGTTACATTTAACATCATCAATAGCATGCAAAGAAGCATTATCCATGGCAATTAACACAAAAGGTCAAGGATCACACTAAGGTAATTAAACAAAAACAAGTGTACTCGCTTTGATACCTATTAAAAGCTCACTAGTATAAATACTAGAGCTAGTTTAGACCCCAAAATTTTAATTTTGGCTTAATTATATTTAATCTAAACACACTTAATGTGGAATATACGTGACTAGCAAATTAATTAATCAAAGCACTCAAAATTTTAATGGATGAACATATATGTGCAAGGAAAATATGTAAAGGGCAATAGGGAAAATAATAACAATCCTTTGATAACATGCGATGTGTTATCAAAGAGGAAAACCAAAGAACTTGGCGTAAAAACCTCTTTGCGGCTTACCAAGCCAAAATGATCTACTAGTGAATAAGTTGTACAAGGATACCAAAAGAACCATCCAAGCCTAATTTATCCAAAGTAATTGAGCTCTTCAAGCTCCAACTACCAACGGACTTTTCAAAGTTTTGTCTTGACTAGCCCAGATCCCACAATATAGCCCGATTTCACCACCAAGCCTCATTGGCTTATTTTGACATAGACCGAATGCTTCCCAAGCTATAAATTACTCTTCACACTTTGAATGAGTGTGGGTTATTTTTGGGTGAAATCTCTTTTTAAGGTATAACAATAGAAGAGGGGAGGAGAAAAAACTACTAAGCAATTCTCACTGAAGGATAAGTATCTCTCTCTAAAAGGTGGGTGCTGTGAAAACCTTAATTTCTAGGGTTTTCTATCTGATAGTCTCCATACAATTTTGTGGGTAATGAACAGTGATGGAACTATAGTTGGACTTGGGGGGGCAGTGGGCCCCCCTAAATTTTTTCAAATTTTTTTAGTATATATGTGTGTATTAATTTTAGTAATTTGTTTCAATAAATTTGCACTTTGCCCACTCAACAATATTATTGATATTTTTAAAGGTTATAAAAAAATTTATTGATCTAAAATTTGAAATAAATTTAACAAGCTTAACAAAAAAATTTACCAATAACAAACTTAAGCCCAAACAACACCCCAAAACAAACCCACACAAGACACAAACAAAAAATAAAATAAAATAAAAAATTCCTAAGCCAATTCTAACTAGTCTAAGTGAACACCCACACACATTTGACAACACACAAGACACCCCAAAAAAAAAAGTTAAAAAAAAAAAAAAAAAAGCTTAACTTTCTAAATTTAGAAGTGCTACGTCCACAACATTTTCACAACAAATCACATACTGTAAGTTGTTATTGGTTCTAATTTGAATCCACAACTTAAATTACTTTTATGCTCACTCATAACAACCAATAATAATCTACCACTTACGATTTGTTGAGAAAATATAGTAAAAATATTGTGGACATATCATTTCTCTTCTAAATGAATGCTTACTTGGAGTTTCAAAAAAAAAATTTTGTTTATACTTTTGCCCCCCGAACTCTAAGTCCTAGCTTCGTCCCTGGTAATGAAGTTATATATAGTGTGGGGGAAGAGTAGGAGAGTCACACTTAAAATCCCAACTGTCAAAGTTTCTTGCGGGTCACTCACAAGTTGGCCAAGTTTCGAGTTACTAGCGAGACATCTTGACTCTTGAACTTCCACATGTGCTCTGCACATGGCCTTTCGCAGGTTCTGCAATTCCAAACCAATCGCAAATTCAACTATCTTGATCAAATTTTCTCCACTTAAAACTAAACCCATTATAATTAAATCCCATAAATATAAGAAAATAAATTCATGAAATTACAACACATTTTGTAATGGAATACAGCCAACATAAATATTATGTAAAAAGCATAACCTAACAAAATTATCTTCTTTCAAATAAGGATGCAATGCCAAGGTTGATTAGATGGATTCTTCTACTACAATAATTTAATATCACTATCAAAGATAAAAAGGGAGTGGAAAATGTGGTGGTAGACCATTTGTCTCGCCTAACTTTTAATAAATCTATGGATGCATTTCCCATTAGGGATTTATTCCTTGATAAACAATTGTTTTCCATCTCTACTTTGCCTTGGTATGCTAATATTGTCAATTTTCTTGTCACAGGCAAAACACCATCTCACTGGAGTGCTCAAGATAAGAAAAGCTTCGTTGTTGAGGAACACAATTTTTCTATGATGATCCTTATTTATTTTAGTACCGTCCATACCAAATAAGTAGGAGATGTGTCCCTAATAATGAAATATTTAGTGTCATCTCCTTTTGTCATAATGAAGCCTGTGCAGACCTTTTTTTTCAAGGAAAGTCGTTGCAAAGATTTTGCAATTTGGTTTTTTATTGGCCTAACATGTTTAAAGACACTCATTAGTTTTGCAAATCTTGTGAGTCTAGTCAAAATTTGGGAAGAAAAACTCATAGAAATATGATATTTTTAAACCCAATTATTAAATTTGAGTCTAATTGGAGTAAGGAATCAAAGGAAATTGGGTTGGTTTTCTTTAACTTATTATGGCCCTGTAAAAGCAAAGTCCATTTGCCTTCTTCTTTGCACAAATCCATTCATTTAATTCCATTCTCCTAAAAAAAACTATTTCACGCAATAGAATTCAATTGAGCACAAAATCAATTTTTCAACATTATTCGAAAATCAAATATAAAATGTATGAATTAACTCAAAATATATATGATAGTGCTTTCTAATAATGATATAAATATGCAAAATTAAGCTATTGAGTGGGGGCAAAATTGTCTAAGGCAAGAAATTAATTGTGCCTCCAAGTTATCTAACTTTATGTTTGTTTTCCATATTACTCTGTTCTTTCATTGTAAAATCGTTTAATTTCCAACAAGGGAGACTCTAATTGAGGGGTCAATATAACATATAAGGAGACCACTTAACCAAGAATTTTTACCCAATGAGGTTTGGTCCAATTATATTATATTAAGCAATCATTCTCATTGGTATCCAACCTAGGATTTCACTACTCAACTAACAACACTAGTCACACATGAAAATTCTAACATAACTTCTTGTAGCAATGAATTTTGAAAAGAAAGACTAAAGTGAAGGTACAAATAAATGTCCAATAACCTTTTATAATATATTTTTAGCATTTTTCCATTTCAAATCTTGCACAAATTATTAGAGAGAGAGAGAGAGAGATCTCCACTGGCTAGAATCTCAATTTCCTTGAAAAATCTCAATTTCCATGAAAAATCTCAATTTCCTTAGTCTTTCACTAGATTCCTTATAGTGATGATTTTGAAGATGAACTTTCATAAATAGTGGATGCTAGTGATGAAGGTGGAGTGGAAGCTCATCTAGAACTTCATTCATCTACTCATCTTCATTAAATAAAGGGAAACAAGTGATTTTCTCTTCTTTTTGGGTGCTCCAATTCCATATGTGTTCTTCATCAAATTCCACATCCCAATAGATTTCTGGAGCTTGAATTTCACAACTTATAACCCTTAGAGCTTGGATCATACCAATAAACACATACTTCTCACTATAATTATCAAGCTTGGACCTTTCTTGATTTGGTACATGCACATATGCAATGCTTCTAAACAAACATAAGTGAGAAATTGTAGGATTCTTTTTACTCCAAGATTGCTAGGTGGGGTTCTTCCTCGTACAATCCTTATGTGAGACGAAAATAGGAGAAATAGATTGCATGAGCAGATTTATCCCAAACTTCTTGGGACATTCTCATGCTCTTTAACATTCTTTTGGTCATGTTACCACTTACCATTATCTACCACATTTTGGGATTTGAGAAACACCTTTAGGTAATCCAATTATCAAAAAAAAAAAAAAAAAATGGTAACCATGAAAATTAAAATGACTCCATCCTGTTGGAAAATTTCATTCTCACCACAAATCTACTAGCTCTAATACCATGTTTTTGAAGTTGGTGGGCCTTTACATAATCACATTCCCAAACACTAATACACCACATATAATGGAAGAAACACACAATCTCAAAGCACACCAAGGAAGATAGAATGAATGAAGAAGAGGATGGGAACTCTTTGTTTGGAATGGAGGAAAGCATGAGTATACATACTATACTATACAATCTTAAATTCAACTTTATTAAATTAGATTTTTCCCTAAAATTTTACTATTCCATAGAAAAACCTTTTTTATATTAATGAATAAGAGAGTTTCATATGACATATGGATTTTAGGTACATTTGGTGTGACATGAAGCAAAAAAGAAAATGGTTCCCCTCTTCATATGTTTCCCTCTTTCTCCTTATTTTGAAACAATAATCTAAATGATCATGGACAATTGGGGTTTCTACCAGGACCACCATAATAAAAGAAGTCTCCAGAATCTATGAGGTTATAGCAATTGGGATTCGTTATGACTGATCGACTGTTCCAGAGATGCCTTAGAATTGTTTTACCATCAATAACATTGAGTGTATCGAAGAAACTAGCCTTGCCAAGCCCTTCTTCAGGGAAATGGCCACTGCCCATTTGTGTTATGGTGTGCTTGTCAGCTAGCTTTAAGTTTATCACCTCTCCTCCCCATTGAACCGATGAAGTGATATTAGACAGGAGCGAGAATAAGGAAGATGGCCAATATTCGAAGTCTCTGTGCGCAATTTTCAACCACCAGTTTCCATTTCCATTAATGTCCTACTTCATTGTACATGTCATGCAAACCAGTTTGTAATATTTTGAATGATAAATGAAGGTATAAAGACTAATGAAAGAGAAAAAAAAATGAATCTTTTTGTGCAAAACAACATGGACATTTAAATTCACTGTTTTAAAAAATAAGTTAGGTAAAAATAAATTGTTTATAGAAAAAAAAAATTAAATTTTAAATTTAAAAAGTTGTATAGAAAAATACATAAACCAAGAAATAAGAATTTCAAACATACACTGTTACAGCTAAAACCAGAAGAATTTCAAACATATCTGTAACATTTGTTATTATGTGTATCCAAAAAGTAAAGTATTTGATTAAGTAATTAAACTGAAATATTGTACTACCTACCAAACATAGAATTTGACTATACGTTGGGTACCACCATAGATGGAATAAGGGGTGACGGTGGCACCCATCGCAATCTGGTTGTCGACTTGAATAAAGCCAAGGCAATCCAGATTAGCAACCTGTTTTTTTATATGCATCATCCTACAGCCATGATTAAAAAAAAAAAAGACACTTTTCAAAATGAAATAGTATATATAAACATGGCTAGTGCTGGCAGGGAAGTCAAATATTAAAACACATACAATCCAATACGTGAAGAGTCTAGTTTGGTAATCGTCATATCGATTTTCGTTGACCTGTTTTTCCACAGAAAATAATTTTGTAAAAAAAAATGGAAAATGGTTAGTAATTAATTGTTTAGCATGCACCTAAAAGAAAAGATGATGATGAAATTATATATACGATAATGCCGGCTTCAATGGTATCATAATCTTGAGCACTTTGACCAGCTGTCATCCAGAATTGAGACAAGCTGAACTCATTTGAGTCCATGGTATTGGGATTCCACACATTCATATTTGCCATCATTCCATAGTACTTATCTCCTTCCTCAACAAGCGTTGCATGCTAGAAACTCAACCAGAAAAATAAAGGTTGTGAATGTCGATTTGAGTCCATTGTAGTAGATACTGTTGAGCTCAAACCTATTAATAATATTGGTTAAAAATTAAATATTACCTCATGGGTAATTCCAGCGGAATCAGTACCAAGGATGGAATGGTGTTTTTTCCTTCCATAATTTGCTACAGAGCTTGCCTTTAATAAATCTTGTTCTTTAGTTCTTCTTATGGGAATTGTTCCTTCTAGGCACCTTCCATTCAAGAGCCATGGCTGAGTAAATTTGGGCTCAGAGTTTGAAGAGACATCGTTGCTCTCATCGAATGAAAACCCTTCTGGGTAAGAACTTGGTCTCATCTATTGCATTCGGCATAGATACCAATGCAAACCCAACCCATACCATACATACAATAAGTATCAAATTATTCGTGATACCAAATGAAATTTACTTAACTTGTTACCTGAATTGTGTGATTTTTTAACAAAGGATATGATCAAAAGCTGGCTGCTTGTTGATATCTACGCAGTCGATTATATCTCCATCCGGGCTCTGTATCAAATACATTTTCTCAACACACATAAGTAGATATTAGTCTGAATTCTCAGTGTCGTAATAAAATTACATTGCTATTGTACATGGGACTTATGAAGACACCACAACCCACAAAAGTGAATGACTCTTCTAAGACTAAAGCAGAAAATACAATATAAAACATATTATATGAAGTGATTAATAACCTCGATGGACTTAAGAGCAAGCTTGTTAAGGCACTTCAATTGCTGCTACACCTCTAGTTTTTGTTTCTTATTGAATATGGTGTTAGTGTTTCTATTTCCAACTGATGACATTGGTATGAGAAAGAACAAGCAGAAAGTCATCTTTACCACCCTCGACCACCTCCTCTCACTTCCACAAGGTAGAGCCATGAGTGACTAGCTAATATTCAAATCAAGTGGCAGATTTGTGATGTACAGAGATGTAATAGCTAGCTTTGGTCGTTCCCTTTGCAATCCTTAAACGTGCATTTATTCATCCTCTTTGAACTGTTTCAAGTGCTATTTATCAATATATATACACATACAAACTTCTATAGTAAGGATCACCCTATTTTTAGCCATGTCTAATGAGACTTTGATTTAGCTGTTTTACATTAATTTTTTCACCTTATAAGTACAAACTTCCTATTTAATTTCCTATTGACTACTGCAATTGTTTTGCTTCTTTGTCATTTTGCAGGATTGGTCAAAATTCAAGGGAAATAATTCATCTTCTTCGAAATGTTCCACAGGCGAAAAATTTAGGAAGTTTGTTGTTTTAAGTTAAAATTAGAAATTTGAGATAAATGAGAAATTTAGTAATTATTTAATTTTTTATCTGATTTGAAGAAAGATAAGAATGTTTGTTTGTTTTGCTAGAAAACCTTGTGTTAAGATAGTTTTTGGTGTTTTCCAATGTTCGTTAGAATAAGAAAAAATGAGTCAAAGGAAACTATCTTTGGTCAACATAAAAAGTATGCCTCATTTTTAGAAACTATTTTCCACTATTTTATAATTTTTTTTTGGGAAAACTACTCGAATCTCATGGCAAGCTAAATAAGGGAAATTAGATGATCGTTTTCCAACACATTTAAGGTTGCTACCAAACATAGTAAAATGACATAGTTTTATAGAATATTCTTTTGAAAAATTACTCATTTTCTAGAAAATATTAACGACAAAACAAAAAGAGTAATAATGGGAAGTGAGAATAGATGAGGTTTAAATTTTGTAAAATAATTTTATTAATTTTTTTTGAAGAATGCCGAAATGAAATTTCCTTGTATGTCTTTTGTACGGTTTTAGACCCCTTAAACCAACCAGATTAACCTAGTTAATTAGCCAAGTGATTAACTTAGTCAATTTAAGCAATTCTAGGTTATCACAAATATACAATCATATCAATAATATAAAGCAATGGAATAATAAACAACACAGTGATATGATCACCCAAGAAACCACACGGTAAAAACCTGGGGAGGATTTGACCCACCTATCCTCAAGGCAAACCTGAATCCACTATGAAAGAATCGAAGTTCATACAAAAGGACTTACAAGCTCCCCGCTTGACTTCCTAATGCTACCCACCAGTAGAACTTACTGACACGACCACGTGCAAGCTCCGAATCCACAGACTCCTTCTTTCTTGGATTCTCCAATCAACTACAAGCACCCACGCTTGTTATTCTTTAAGCTCCAATGGCAGCAACCGAGTTGATCATCAAGATGTTGAAATAATCTCTACCTTGAAAACCCTAAGCTTTGTGTAAAGGAAAGCTCCTCTAGATCTCACAAGAGATTTACACAAAACAGAAAAGTATGAGCAACAATACAACAGGAGCAACTCTAAAAACGTGACTAGGGTTTTGCCTTATATACCTAGGGCAAAAACATAAAACCCTAAACGTTTAATGAGTTAGGGCTGAGTTGGAAATTCTGTAGAAAACGCATCTGACCCAAGATTCGATCGATTAAGTCTATCCTTCGATCGATCGAGCCAGGCCGAAATGCACCAATGCATCTGCAGCCACTCGATTCCAACTTTACATCAATTACACAACTTTGAGCAAGCCTAAACAAGACTAAATATATTGTTTTGATCATGGTTTGCCAACATTACACATTAGAGTTCTAAATACATAAAATCCTAAATCTTTAGAACCTAACAAACTGCCCCTTTGGCAATCCGTGACAAAATACAAATTAAAAACTCAAAGTTTACAAGTAAAAAGCCTTTTACAAAAAAATGCTCATAAACTCAAATTCAATTCTAACTACTATCCATCAGTTGCAAGTGTAGACAGCAGCTCAATTGAATCAACCTGTATATTCCTGAAACACTCAACAAACGCATAAACGCATGTGTGACAGAAAAGAGTAAAACAACAGGTATAACATTCTTGTAAGATTCACACAACACAGAATAAAGACATATATCAATGAAAAACTCAGAAATATAAATCAATAAGCAGTGAATCACAAAGAAACAAGAATCAAGTATATATCATGTATAACAAAACAATGTTACTCCCCTAACATGAATATCCCCAAAAAAATGATATACAAAGTGAAGCACCTAGATACAATCTAAAAACTCCACAAGCTCCTCAAAACAAAAAAAAAATCTCCCCCTAACAACAAAAACCCCTCTACAAGTCAAAACTCTACTCCCCCTTTTTGTGACGGAATGCCAAAGGGCAATCACAAGTTATCAGCAAAAGGAGGTGGTGAGGGTGAATGAAGATGCGCCAAGTCGGCTCACAGAGCACGAATCTCATCAAGCAAGTCCACCAAAATCTGACCATGAGCTGCCTGAACGGTCATGACAGTCTCTAAGGTACGACGAACATCAAAGTCGGCCGAAGGAGGTGGAGGAACATCAGCAGCAGCAGCAGCATCACCAACAGGATCAGGAATATCCTCACCAGTAGGACCTGTAGAAGAAGAAGGAGGAGGTGCGCTACTAGAAGGCTCAGACCTAGGGTGTTTAGAACCAGCTTTAAGATGAACAGCCCTTTGTCTAAGGAAAGACGCACCTATGGGAGCAATCACATGAACAGGCTCAGAGGAAGGGAAACCACTAAGATCAAGATAAAGTAAAATCCTATGAATGAAAATAGGATGAACAAGGGCATAAGAAAAAGATGAACTCCTATAAACTTTGTTCAAAGAACGAAGAAACAGATGAGGAAAATTGATAGGAGCATCAGTGACAAGAGCGTACAAAAATACACACCGCTCGAGAGGAATGGTGTGAACATGAGATATGGGCCAGATAGAATGACAGACTATCCTAAAGAAGAGATAGTGCAACCCAGAAAGCTCAGCAGAGGTGATCCTAGGATCAGAACCCCACTGGATAGATGACCCAGTGATGTAAGACAAGACATCACTCAACTCTGAAGACTCATCAAAAGGATAGACAGGATTCTAGACCAAAGGTACCCCTAGAGCATCAGCCACTACCTTGGGAGTAATAATGTACTCTACGCCTCGTATCCAACTCTTTACCAAAGTGTTGGAATCATAGATGCGGATAGAGATGTTCGAAAAGAACTCTCTAATCAAGGCAGAAGGTGGAGGAGGATCAGAAATATCCACCAAGGGTAACCAGCCTCAACGCTCAAAGTTTGCCCTAATGGCAGGATCAAGTTCATCTAGAAGAACAGAACGCTCAGCACAAATCTTTCTCCTAAGGTTTAGCTTCTCAAAAATCTCTTGGTTTTTCTCACTCGGAAACTTCTCACGGTCAAAAGAAGGAGGGGGTGGAGAAGGTGAGGAAACAGTCCTACGAGCCCTAGTCTTCCTAGGCATAGTGCTAAGGAAAGGACAAAGACACAAAGAGAAAACCAAAAGAAACAAAATAAAACAAAACCAAGGGTAGACTGCAAGTTAGCAAAAAAATAGAAAAAAATCTATATGATGCATGAACAATAACAATGTTGTGATGCATGAACTAATGCAGTAAACAGAGTTCAAATTAAGTTCAATTGCACAAAATTGGCTTGAGCATAGAATTTCTATCAAAAACTCTATAAATTTGAAAAACCACTTGAATGTTTTGAAACATATTGATAAATTGATCATCACACATGGTTGAAAACAGATTAGAATGACCAATTTCATTAAAACAACAAGCCAATTTCATCAATTAAACCCAATTGAACAAAATTCCTAGTTCGGATCAATTACAAGCCCTAGAAATTTTAATTTTCACAAAAACCTCAAATTGATCAAATTAACCAACAAAGATCATGATTATATCAAGTCCCCACAAAAACCCATTGATCAATTGCATAAAATAAGGCTTGAATCAACAAAAAACCCAAATATGAATAGTCCAAAAATTAGAGTGAATAATGCATGAAAAATGCATGAAAAATTGAAAATAAACTCAAAAGGAAGGGCAAAACAGTCTTACCGGCTTGAGGAAAGAGAAACTTTGCAAAAATTTCGGAGGAAAACGACAAAAAATTTGACCTTTAGCCTTGCCGAGTCGGAGAGAGAAAGAAAAGTTTGAAAAACTTTTTGAAAAAGTGATTTGAATCAGTCAAAGAACAGTGTTTTAAAAACCTGATTTGCGACATTCGATTGATCGAAAATCACATTCGTTCGATCGAATCAATCCGACATTTTTAAACAAATTGAAGCACTTTTTCGATCGATCGAAAACAGGATGAATCGATCGAACCAGGCAGAGGCTCACAAAATTTTAAGAAAAATCACAGTTTTGAAAATCACAAACCATATTTTGAAAAATAACTCCTCAAAGCATTAAAATTATCGAAACAAAATGCATGAGTATGAGATGGAATGCTTTTTCAAAAACCCAAGTTTTAATCCCAGTTTCTCCAAAGAAAAATTCAGCCATTCTTCCTTTAAATTCTCAAGCAAAAAAAATGTTTTGCATAATTCTCAAGGTATTTTCAAACTTGGTTGGTCAGACCAAAAACACACACAATAACATGTACAAAGTTTAGCAAAGAGTAACTTGTGTAGTGTGTGCAACTAGTAAAAGCTTGAGATACATGTGAGGTGATATGTGAATAGCAATCAATCACAAAGTCTACAAAATTCATCACATAGAATTCAAAAGAGACTATCACCTAAAGAGTTACATCCTATAACTCTCACATTTCCTAGAACATAAGCTTGCAATCATGTAAGTTTCTTGAATTTTGCCCCATAATTAGATGAAATTTGGCATCAAGCCTAAAAGTACACACCAGTTTTAATTATGTGAATTGGCATCAAGCCTAATAGTACACACCAATTTTAAGCATTAAGTAATTAATAGAGACTACACCTTATGTTCTTTTTGTGCATGTGCTACACTTTCTCGAGCACAAAATCTTATGATATGCACTAAGGTGTTCATGATTGGCTAGTGAACAGTGGTGAGATGGTTATTTATGCCTTTCTCAAAAGGATCAAGTCCGACAGTCAAAAAACATGTGACTTCAAGATTAAGACAAAGTGATAAACACCATAAACATCTTTCCCACACAACATGCACTACAAAGTTTCAACTAGTAAAGTGCAATAAATAAGCTCATCAAAGCTAAACAAGGTACACAAGACATGTTATGTGTAAATAAATTGACCAACCTTGTTTTCAAAGACCAAGAAAAATAGTGCCAAACACAATTTGCTTTTCTCCTTTTTTTTTTTTTTTTTTAAAAAAAAAAAAAAAAAAAAAGAGAAAACAAATAAATCCTAGAATGAAATGCATGAATGTTATGCAATGCAAATCCTAGAAACAAAAAAAAAAAAAAAAAAAAAACACAAAAACCAAAGAACAATGGTCACAAAGGAATGAGTAATGAAGCACAAGGACTATGTCAGAAAGACTCAATTAGGTCGAGTCTTTTGCATTCAAAACCTTTTAGATGCACCACGAGCATTGGAGTTCCTATTCACATTCGAGTGATTTCCAACTCCAGGTTTGGAATAAGTGCTTGAAGCTTGTAACAGTTAGGACGAATGTGTCCAGACTTTCCACAATAATGACAAACCCAAGCAGGTTTACCATGCATCTTGTCCTTAGAAAGGGTAGATTCCTTAGGTTTAGTCTCTCCTAGATCAACCCTAATCTTCCTAGGGGGTGAAACTTCTACAGGTTTGACAACCTCACTCACAGGTGGTTTGACAGTTTCACTCACAACCTCACTCACAGAAGATTCAGAAGAAGATGAAGGAACAAAGTTTGTGGAATTAGGAGCAGACACAGAGATGCTTTCAACATATCCTAACCCAGATTTATCAGAAGGATACTTTTGAACATTTAGCATGTGATCAAGTTTAGAACTAGCAGATCTAGCAATAGATAAATCATGTTCCAAAGTTTTAACTTTATCAAGCAAAAGCATGTTCTCAGATTTCACATAGTTCAAAAGATCATTAGCATCAAAAAGTTTAACAAGCAAATTCTTCTTTTCAAGCTCAAGAGAATCAATTTTCTTCAGGCCAAGTTCAACATTCATAGCATCCTTTGCAGCAACTTTGCAAAGTTTATTATAGGCCTCTTGAAGATCTGCATCCTCAGAGAGTTCCCCATCAGAAGGGTTCTCCTCAACAGACACGCTTTCATTGACTACAGCTGTAGCAGTGAAAGCAATGAAGTTTCCTTCCTCGTCACATCCAGACTCATCATCAGAAACCTCATTATCACTAAGGGTTACAGCCATAGCTTTACCCTTATTTCTCAAGAATGTAGGACATTCAGATTTAACATGACCATACCCTTGACAACCAAAACACTGAGCACCCAAAGAATTGTTTGAAGATTGACCTACTTTTTCTCTAGGTTTTTCAAAGTTATTAACCTTAGTGGGATCATTCTTCCTAAAGTTTCTAGGTTCAGCAGTGTTTGTACCTCTTGCCCTTCTGTTAGTATTCCTCAGAAAGTTTCTAAAATTCTTGGCAAGGTAAGCTATCTCTGTAGCAGAGAGCTCATCATCAAATCTATGAACCTCAACATCATCAACAGACTTAAGAGCCATTGATTTGGATTTGTTTGCTTTGGGTAGGTCAGACTCATAGGACTGAAGAGATCCTACAAGCTCATCAACAGGGATGGAGTCCACATCCTTGCTTTCAGTAATGGCAGTTACTTTGGGTCTAAAGTCTTCAGTTAAAGATCTAAGAATCTTCCTAACAATTTTAGGTTGATCATAGATTTCACCCAAATTAAAAGCAGAATTAACAATGTCATTCAGTTTGGCATAAAATTCATCAAATAATTCATCATCAGACATCCTAATGCTCTCAAACCTAGAAGTTAATTGCTGCAGTTTGTTTATCTTAACTGCCTTTGTGCCTTCATGCACAGTTTGGAGGATTTTCCAAGCAGTATGAGCAACCTCAACATTAGAGATTCTCTTAAATTCCTCCATGGAAACAGCATTAAATATGACATTCATAGCTTTGCTATTGAACCCAGCTGCTTCTTTTTGAGAAGTTTCCCACTCACTCACAGGAGTAGTGGGCTTCTCCCATCCGTACTTAACGAAATTCCACACCCTCTCATCAATGGATTTCAGGAATGCTTTCATCCTTACTTTCCAATAAGCATAGTTATTCCCATCAAAGTGAGGAGGAACAACTAGAGAGTGTCCATGCTCCATGACAACAGGGGTCAAGAATCAGCTCAGAGATAAAAAAATCTCAAACAAAAGAGCTACCCGCTCTGATACCACTTGAACGGTTTTAGACCCCTTAAACTAACCAGATTAACCTAGTTAATTAGCCAAGTGATTAACTTAGTCAAATTATGCAATTCTAGGTTATCACAAACATACAATCATATCAATAATATAAAGCAGCGGAATAATAAATAACACAATGATATGATCACCCAGGAAACCACACGGTAAAAACCTGGGGAGGATTTGACCCACCTATCCTCAAGGCAAACCTGAATCCACTATGAAAGAATCGAAGTTCATACAAAAGGACTTACAAGCTCCCCGCTTGACTTCCTAATGCTACCCACCAGTAGAACTTACTGACACGACCACGTGCAAGCTCTGAATCCACGGACTCCTTCTTTCTTGGATTCTCCAATCAGCTACAAGCACCCACGCTTGTTATTCTTTAAGCTCCAATGGCAGCAACCGAGTTGATCATCAAGATGTTGAAGTAATCTCTACCTTGAAAACCCTAAGCTTTGTGTAAAGGAAACCTCCTCAAGGATCTCACAAGAGATTTACACAAAACAGAAAAGTATGAGCAACAATACAACAGGAGCAACTCTAAAAACGTGACTAGGGTTTTGCCTTATATACTTAGGGCAAAAACATAAAACCCTAAACGTTTAATAAGTTAGAGCTGAGTTGGAAATTCTGCAGAAAACGCATCTGACCCGAGATTCGATCAATCGAGTCTATCCTTCGATCGATCGAGCCAGGCCGAAATGCACCAATGCATCTGCAGTCACTCGATTCCAACTTTACATCAATTACACAACTTTGAGCAAGCCTAAACAAGACTAAACATATTGTTTTGATCATGGTTTGCCAACATTACACATTAGAGTTTTAAATACATAAATTCCTAAATCTTTAGAACCTAACATCTTTAAATTTATTTTAGGAGCAGTTTTAAATATTCTGTAGAGTTTTTATATGAGGAGTACTTGTACTTCTGATAACAAAGTATTAGTCCCAAAATTTTGGGTCGGCTCCTATGGATCCAAAACAGAAAAATATAAATCATCCAATTCCTTCAACCTATTGTGTTCAAAAGGTTTCCTTATGAAAATTACACTACTCACACATAGAAAAATAACAAAATGATATACAATTTATATCCAAGAGATGCGTATATTCAAGATTGTAAAATACTTATTTACAAAAAATTGGAAACAATTTCATACAAATAAATGATATTAAACTTATATTCAAGTGATGCATAAAAATATTGCCATAACTTGAAAATATAAATCATTGTAAAATGAAAAATCTTTTATGTTAAGATTAAAAGAGATTTTTTTTTTCGGGAAACAATTTTCTACAAATAATGTTGTTCTTGCATAGTTCGAATCTACCTAAAGGCTTTATTTCTTTACATCTTACATAGTTTTAATATTTTCGAGTGAGTAGTACTACTACTTTCCGTACTTGCCTCCACCATTATGGCCTCAAAAATTTTCAATTTTAGAGCCCATTACTCCTAATATGAAGAGAACTATCATTTTCCGCCCTAAATATTTGAATATCAGTATGTATGAGGGTCATAATTTTACTCTTCTCGCAGCAATACTATGTGATAGTCTGATAGACTTTGGTGGGCCCAGAAACCAAAAAAGTAGATCACAACCAAGATTGGAACTCTTTTGATGCTCATACTACTCTCAACTCTCACACAGAAGCCACCGCAACCATGTTGCTTTAAACTTTAAAATCAATTCCAATGTTGTTGTAAAGTTGTTATTTACAACTATGTATTTTGTTGGCTTTTATTCCGTGCCAAATTTGATTGTAATTATTATCAATCGTTTATACCCTGTATCTATTGTGGGATTTGTTGTAAGGGTTGTGTGATAGAGAGAGAGTATGTGAAGACTCAAGCTATTAAAGAATGAAGATTTCTCGCGGGTATGTCGCGACTTATCTTCCCGCGAAATGATACATGTGCCCTGCACATGACTGGAATGCGAAGAGTCAGGACAGATGGAGACAACTGTGTTTCGCGAGTATCTTGCTGGCCTTCCCGCGAGATACCCGCGAAACGCTCTGTTTTGCCAGCCTGTCCTTTCTGATACACTCTATCCTTGCCCACTCTATATATACCCTCATTACCCACATATGTTGGTGAGGCTATTCAGAGAGAAAAACCCTAGATAGGTTTTCTACAACACACACACCCATCTTTTGAGAGAGAGCTACTCCTCCTTAGTGAGAAATCATTGTAGCCTCTTCTCCATCCCTCTCCCATTATCATAGCTTGAGAGGAGATTTGTACCCAAACACAACCCACACCTATTCAGAGTGTAGAGAGTGTTTTGGAGTTGCTGGGAAGCATTGGAAGAAGCCAAGGATGGCAGATGCAACATGGAGCTTGTTGCGGGATCGGGAGAACTAGGACAAGACACGGTTTCGAAAAGCCTTGTTGGAGTAGGAGCTTGGAGGGCTTAGGTACATCGGGTAGATTAGGCTTGGAGGGTCTCTTGCTAACCCATGTATCCCAACTGATTGTCTAGTGGATCGATTTCTGCTTGGAGGGCGAAGGAGAAGTTTTTTGCCGAGTTCTTCGGTTTCCTCTTCGAGAACACGTCTAGGTGTTTTCTGTGTTTGCATCCTTCTTCCCTACTCTTATTTATTTCATTTTTACTGCTGTGTTGCTTTAAATATGGATTAGAGTAGTTGTATTGCTTATACGCTTGTGTTTACACTATTCCACACTTAGTATTAAGTTAGTGTAAAATCAACCAAGCCGTAAATTTAATTTGGGGGTCTAAATTGCTCTTGTGTTTTCAACACATATTCGAGCTTTCAATTGGTATCAGAGCGGGTACACTTGTTTTGGTTTCATTACCTAAGTGTGATCCTTGACCCCGTGTGTGTGTTTTGCCATGGATAATGATTTGAATGCTTCTATGGATGTTGTTGATTGTAACATGCCATGTGTTTGTGAAAATGTCTCTATGAGTGATAATCCTCATGATTGTGATGCTATGTTACATGAATCCTTGGGTGTTGTTGATATTCCTAACATTAAACTCTTGAAGAAAAATGCTAAGAAGTTTCAAAAGAATTTAAGCAAGTTATTTTGTGAAAAGGATGATTTGATTGCTAAGCTCAATGAATCCATCAAATTGGTTGAAAAATATAAGAAACTTGCTGAAAATTCTCTTGAAAAGCTGAAAGAGTTTGAATGTTTGAATATGGACTTGGATGCTAAACTTGTTTTGTCTAACAAACTTGTTGATGATCTTAAATCTGAAAATGAATCTCTTAAGATGCATGCCAAGTGTTTGATTGCTGAACCTACTGTTAAAAAGGATGAAAATATATGTTGCAATCATGTTGTGGTACCCGATTTTGTGCCTAATGTGTGTTTTGCCTCAAAGGACAAATCGGTGTACATTCCTCCACACAAAAGAAACCAAAAAGTGGAGAGAAAGGCTCTTAAGCCTAAGCCTCTGTTTAGGTCCCATCCTAAGGATTTGAGTGGATCTAAGTTTGTTCCTAATTGCCACCATTGTGGTGTGATCGGTCACATAAGACCTCAATGCCCCAAGTTAAAGAGAGAACAAACTCATGTTGCTAGATCCCTTCCTAAAAGGCCTAGTGGACCTAAACACATTGTTTGTCACCATTGTGGTGCCCTTGGTCATCTTAGACCTCATTGCTCTCAGTTTCAAGCTTTTAAAAGAATCAAAAGAAAAGAGAAACTTGAGCTTCTTGGAAGTTGTGCTAAAAATGATAAACCGGATTTGAGTGAAAATAGCATGTTGTTAAAGAAAGTGTTTAATGCTCTTAACTCCTTGACTATGTGCATCTCCGGTTCTCATTCGTCTCACTTCTCTTGAGACACTCATTCCAAGCAATCATTCTATTTGGATGAGGAAGGGTTCCTATGGTTGAGCTTTTGCTCTTTTGGTCCTTGATCTAATTCTTTCGATCTTTGTAGGACCCTTCATGCATTGAATGTCATATCTTCATGCATTTGTGCATTTTGCATTTATTTGTATGCATTGCTTTTGTTTTGATCTTACTTTTATGTCTTTGTTTTGTGTGTGTAAAAAATCCAAAACCACATAAAAAGTGAAAAATTCAAAAAGTTTGATCGTATATGTTTGAGCACATTTCACATGTGAGTTTGGCCTAGTACCTTCGTACTAATGGCGTAGTGCATTTACGAGCTTAGCTTGTTCTGTATGCACATTTATCTTTGTGGAAGAAATCTTGAAAACTATGTGTGATTGTTGTAAATAGATCTTCAAGCTTGTCATGAATGATTGGTCAATAGTCTTGTTGGTCTTGATACTTGCATAGACTTGTGTCTATATCTCTTCCCACTTTATTTTTATGTTTTTGTAAAAAGAGCTCACCAAATGTAAATCTCCAAATGAAAAGAGATATTGAGCTGCAAAAGCCTGTCGCACATACTAGTATTCGACTAGGAAAAAGGGAAAGCGACACTTTTAATGTATTTGTATGGTGCTCAAAAAGCCAAAGGCTAATCCTCAATGTTGAAATATCAAAAATTTCAAGCACCGATCTCAAAAAGAGATGTATTGTCCAAAAAATGGATCAATTGTTATGCTTTATGTAGAAGCCAAATGAAAAGCTTCTAAGTTGTGTAATCAATGTGTGGGAGGTCATATATACTCATTTCTATAATGGAGATAGTCCACTTGATTTCGTATCAGTTGTGTATGACTTGATTGAATTGATCATTGAAGTTTCACTCTAGTCTAAAGACTATTCCACACTTGATTCCCACACACAACACACAAGTTTAATGTTCAATGAATGCCTATTTCATTTGTGTGTTTGTACATGTTCAAATGTGATGTGTGTGTGCTCAACCATATGTGGTTCAAACCAAAAAGATTTTTGTTCTTTTTGTTTGCTTTTGGAAGTGATTTGTATCACCCATGTTTTTCAAAGTTTTTAAAGTGTTTTTGTGTGAAAAAACATGTTTTCTGGGTGTTTTTGTGTCCTATTTCATGTATAGGCTCAACTGGGAGTTAAATAGTCCCAATTTAAAGCTTTTTCAGCTTTGGACAGAGAGTTTCGCGACTGTTTCGCGAGTAGCTCGCGAGTAAGGCTTACCCGCGAAAATTTCGCGAGTCAGATTCTCGCGAAAATTTCCAGATCAGCTTTTTAAAGGGCTTTTCGTGGGTCTTTTGTTTTAAACTTCTCCCATCTTCTCCCGAACCCCTGTTTTAAGGTTTCAACATCTAAACCCAACTAATTTCAAGTGTTTTTCATTCCATAAACATCTCTAAGGTAATCTTTAACTCTTTTCATTGATTTTGTGCCTTAGATTACGTTTTTGGGGGTTCTATATTCATAGTTGGGATTTTCTCAAATGGGAGTTGGAAAACTTATTTTTTGTCAATCGTTTTGATTGGGATTTGTTTTAAATGATAATTTAGTTTGGATGTTGGCCCCTTGTGGCAAAAATAACATGTATTTAGGCAAGATTTTCATATGTTCTTGCACTATTCATCATACATGTGTAGTGTGTGCACTCTAAGTGTTTGATAAAATGCCCTCTAAGTGTTTGATAAAATGCCCAAATGGCATTTTCTCGTTGTTCTGGACTCTGATGAGTACCAAACTTTGGGGATCACCATAATTATTCATGTTTATCATGTTTTGATCATTGGTGGTGTGTTTTGTACACTTTGCCCCGTGAGTGCTTATTCATGTATTGGTCATGCATCTCACATGCACACTAGATGCACACTAGATGCACCTTAGCTGCACACACTTGAACTCTTGACATTTTTTTTTTGTATTCACTCGTGCCAGTTAAGTCTTTTTAGACCTTTTAGCACATATAACATGTTCTTGTGTCCATGTCATGGCTAGGTTTGCATCATGTTCCATCATCCTTTACATGTCATGTTCATTATGCTTTGTAGCATTGTTTTAAAATGTTTTTGTCTAATGTTTGAGTTTCATTTTCTCATTCATCTGCACCCCTCATGCATTATCTTCATATTCTGTTCTTTCCCTCCTTCCTCTTGCTTCATTTGTCTATTTGTGACAAAAAGGGGGAGAATATACCGGAGAGTATACCGGTGTGTTTCGTCATTTCTATATGACTCATGTGCACACTCTTAGGGGGAGAAATTCTACCTTGTACACATTCGTAGGGGGAGAAAGCCATAGGGGAGATGCATATACCAAGGGGGAGAAGACATTTTTTTGAGAAAACCTTGATTTACTTTATGCTTGTTTTCTCGTTACTTTATGGTGCTTTGATATGCTTTATTGCTTTCATTGCATCGTGCTTATGTGTTGGACATGCTTTTACCCTTATGCTATTGTACTTTATTGGTTGTATGTTCGGATGATCATTTGCTTTGCTATATGATCATTGTAGTCATTTCCATATGACTGTCATGTGCTTGATCAAGTTGCTCATATGTTTCACAACATGTTTACTTGATCGCATTTTACTTGTTACATTATACTTGTCTTTTTATTACATGATTTACCTTAAGGGTCTAATGTGTTTTGTGCAAGTGTTTCAGGTTACAGGTATATATGTTCCAAGTTCATCACAGCTCCTATGATTCATGATAGGGGGAGTGATATGATAGGGAAGTACTTTATATTTTGTACCCATGTTGCTTTTGTATGCTTTAAGGGTTTGTTTCTATGCACGGTTTGTAGGCTTTTATGGTTTATGCCATGCATATGCAGTACTTTGTTTATGCAGCCTTTATGCTTGCGTACTTGATGTTTAATGTCACACATTTTACTTCAGTACATCACTCTTGTGCCCTTGTAGGATTGTTCCTAGATGCATATACTTCGTGTACTTTGCATTGGTTGAGTGCTGGATTTGCAAATGATACTCTTCAAATGAGCTTATCATCTTGCATGTCCAGATGTTCATTCCTTGTGTGAATGAGCATAGTGATTACTTTTGTATAGTGATTGCTTGTTTGATCTTGCCATGGTCTATTGTTTTTATTCTATTTTGCTTGATCACATTATATTTTCTCCATATGCATTTCAAGTTTTTTGCATACAATGATATTATTGTGTTGTTATGATTCAGGAGTTACTTGTTCATATGTTCAAGAGCCTTTTAGCTTCTAGATTAGGTGTGAGTGAGTTTTTCTTTTGTTCCCAAACTCACGTTTAAGTCTAGAGTCTATTTTAGGGTTTTGTCACGGAATAGCCAAAGGGGGAGATTGTAAAGTTGTTAATTACAACTATGTATTTTGTTGGCTTTTATTCCGTGCCAAATTTGATTGTAATTATTATCAATCGTTTATACCCTGTATCTATTGTGGGATTTGTTGTAAGGGTTGTGTGATAGAGAGAGAGTGTGAAGACTCAAGCTATTGAAGAATGAAGATTTCTCGCGGGTATGTCGCGACTTAGCTTCCCGCGAAATGATGCATGTGCCCTGCACATGACTGGAATGTGAAGAGTCAGGACAGATGGAGATAGCTGTGTTTCGTGAGTATCTCGCTGGTAAGGCCTTCCCGCGAGATACCCGTGAAACGCTCTGTTTTGCCACCCTATCATTTCTGATACACTCTATCCTTGCCCACTCTATATATACCCTCATTACCCACATATGTTGGTGAGGCTATTCAGAGAGAAAAACTCTAGATAGGTTTTCTACAACACACACACCCATCTTTTGAGAGAGAGCTACTCCTCCTTAGTGAGAAATCATTGTAGCCTCTTCTCCATCCCTCTCCCATTATCATACCTTGAGAGGAGATTTGTACCCAAACACAACCCACACCTATTCAGAGTGTAGAGAGTGTTTTGGAGTTGCTGGGAAGCATTGGAAGAAGCCAAGGATGGCAGATGCAACATGGAGCTTGTTGCGGGATCCGGAGAACTAAGACAAGACACGATTCCGAGAAGCCTTGTTGGAGTAGGAGCTTCGAGGGCTTAGGTACATCGGGTAGATTAGGCTTGGAGGGTCTCTTGCTAACCCATGTATCCCAACTGATTGTCTAGTGGACCGATTTTCGCTTGGAGGGCGGCGGAGATGTTTTTTGCCGAGTTCTTCAGTTTCCTCTTCGAGAACACGTCTCGGTGTTTTTTGTGTTTTCATCCTTCTTCCCTACTCTTGTTTATTTCATTTTTACTATTGTGTTGCTTTAAATATGGATTAGAGTAGTTGTCTTGCATATACGCTTGTGTTTACACTATTCCGCACTTAGTATTAAGTTAGTGTAAAATCAGCCAAGCCGTAATTTTAATTTTGGGGGGGGGGGGGGTCTAAATTGCTCTTGTGTTTTCAACACATTTTCGAGCTTTCAGTTGTTATTCAACAAGATAATGTTATTTTGGTTATCTTTTGTGTAAGTGAATTAGCTATGTGAATATGATATTGTGTACGTTAGTATATTAATTATGGGTATTGTGTAACATAGTGAACATAAAATGGGTGCATGAAAATATTTGGAGTTTCTTCAAAGAGCTAGGGACCGCTCCCCTCCCCCCATTTTTTTTTTTAAATACTAGTGTATATATATATATATATATATATATATTGGTATTAATTTTAGCAATTTTGTTTTATAAAATTACAGTTTCCCCCCTAACAATTCATTGATTCTTTTAAGAGTAATACTATAGTTACAAACGTTTCTACAATATTTTTACAAACTGTTGAGATATAAAATTCTTATTGGTTCATATCTGGGTCCACCACTTATATAATTTTTTTACTTACCAATAACTGCTCACCACTTCATTAATTTATAAAAAGTTTGTGTCTTTAACATTTTTCTCATTTTAAAGACCATAAAAAAATTAGCACAATAACAAAACTAAAAAAATTAAGCTCAACCAACAAAAATTGCCCAAAACAAACAACCCGGCTTTTTAAAAAAAATTTAAACAAAATTGTTTTGTCCTTACCTAGTAGCCCAAAAAAAAAAAAAAAAAAAACACTTGAACATCTAAGCACCAAAGTTGGAGGCCAGGGTCATCGCACGCAACTAGCAGCAGAGCCACTCTCCTAACTGCAAGTTCTGATTGCAAAGTGCTATAGACCATACGTCATGGAAATTGCATTGCAAACAATAATTCTAGGACCACGCCCTTTTCTTGACCCTTTCCTTCAACTTTGTTATGTGATTGATTGTGAGTGGTATAGAAAAAAAATGGTAAATCACAGTCTACCACATAGATAGCTTTCTTTTGTATAAATGAATGGACAAAGTTTTAGCCACAAACTTGATTGTAGCCTAAAGCTACAACTTCCTTTTAAAAAATTAAAATTACTATATATTGTTGATACTATATTTTGTTCGGTCTCGATTCACGCGTCAAAATAAAGACCAAAAAAATCAAATAAATTGAACAAAAGTGCAAAATCATGAATTCCAAAGCCAAAAAGGGTAAAAATAAATACAAAATTTTTGAATGGTGAATCAAAAAGTCACAATGACTGAAAAATCAATTTTACAGCAATTAAGACTGAAACCCTAAGCGGGTATGGTTAAAAAGTTGACTTTTTGATTCGACCATTAAATCGTGTTGAATTTTGGACCTTATATCTTGTCGTGATTTTTCATCATCTTCTTCTCTTTCTTCTATTCCTATTAGGGATTGGTTCCATGATTTGAAGTCCTAGAAGAACTTTAAGGAGAACTTTAGTGACCGAGTGATTCATTCAGAACGCCGAGTCATTTTGTCTGATTTTCCAAACATGCCTATTCTCAATGCGTTTGGCTTTTAGGGTTGGGAATCTCTCTACAAGAAACCCTCGAGGTGTCCTAGCATGTTTATACAAGAATTCTACTCCAACATACATGCTATCAATACCTCTATTCCCCAGTTTACTACAATATTCCAAGGAATGCGTATCATAGTTACCCTGGAGCTTATTTTCAAGTAATACATGTCCCTAGGGTAGCTCATCTGAACTACCCTAATCATCCTCATCTCCGCTCTATCTTTAGAGACGAGCTGGCTTCACATTTCTGTGAGACAGATATGTTGTGGGGTGATTTTCTGAATTTCACCACACATGACTTCTCTAATGGTCCAAAAATCCTAAATATGGTGATGACCTTTGTTCTCATTCCATGATCTCACTATAATAGTGTCACTGAGCCTCATGCTCATTTTCTTTTCTCTCTTTTAGGGGGTCACTCTATAGACTTTCCCTCACACATGATAGTATATATGATAGATATCTATCAAGACATTGCTACATGTGATAAGCTAATCTTTCCTTTAGCTATCACATGCATCCTCACATACTTGCACGTTCCTATTCCTTTTGCCCCTTTTCACCATCATGGGTACGATCAGTCAAGAATCTAAGTGAAGAAGCATTGTGAAACTAGCGGCCTCATGTGGAGTCCACTCCTGCTCAATAGGAGGAGGCTGACATTAGAGTTGCTGAGGATGCTACATATGCCTCTCGACCCTCTTCCTCGTCTATTCTATCTTCTTCTTCTAGAGTAGAGGCATCTCTTACTGCCATCTTGGATCAGCTTCAGCAGATGCATGCTGAATTTGGTAGTCGTCTCGACACTCTCTCTGATGAGGCGTGTCAGATTAACACCAAAGTTGGTCATATTGTGTGCCAACAGTCACGTCTTGGTGGTTTTGCTCCTTCTCCCTCACCTAATCCTTCTAAGTAGTCTTCTGATGCTGAAGATGATGAGAATGATGATGCTTCTAGCTCTGCTCGTGATGATGAGATGACTGTTTCTTAGTGATTCACCCTCTGTCACTCGTGACAAAAAGTGGAAGTAGTTTTGGTTATGAGAGAGTAATCAGTTAGGGGGAGAACTAGTCTAGTGATAGGGGGAGAGTATTTGTTTTGAGATATGTAGTGAGGTTTTTGTTGTACTATCTCATTACATGTACCTTGGTCTTGTGACCTTTATACATAGATTGTTCTTATTTGATATATATGATGATGATGATGTATGTTTTTCACCTTTATCTCGCATGTGTTGATTCTTTTAACTCTTTATACACATGTTTCTTAGTTTATATAATTTTTCTATATTTCAAACTTGATGACTTGATGGATCTTATTTAAGTGTTTCAGTTAAGACAGGTTTTTTTTTTTTTTTTTTTTTTTGGTTGAATCAACTAAGATAGGTTACAAGTCTTTCATGCCACAATTTCTCTTCTTGCAAAGTTTTCAAGAGTTCATTGTATTAGTTAGACTTATGTCATTTTTGTATAATAGTTATGGAGATTGTTGTTTTATACTTCTCTCATAATTATGCTTGTAGTTTTGTCACGGATTGCCAAAATGGGAGATTGTTAGGGTCATATTTTATATGTAATTGGCTAATTCTTTGACAAAACGCACTTTTCTTGTAATTGGGTAGATCTAAGTTGGAATTAATATATCAAGAACTATGTTGTTTAAACATATCTAGTGGTATCTTTAAAGACATGAAGATTGATCCAAGAAACAAGTGAAGAAAAGCTGATTCATTAAGTCTTGACAAAAGCTTGATAGGAACTACTATCGAGGATTAATGGAGAAGCTCGACATAAACTCGATCTATCGAGATCTACGATTTTAGAATTTCTAGATCTGAAATTCGGCCCATGATGACTTGTTTGATTAAGGTTTCTTTTCTCACAATCCTAGTCATATATAAGACTTATTTTAAAAGTTATCAAGTACGAAAATAGAGACCTAGAACTCATATACTTTATGTGAAGCTACTGTGTTTGTACGTCTTAGGGTTTTGTAACCAAGTGCTTCCTGATCTTCATTGTTAATGAAGTGAAGAACTTTGCAGCCAATAACAATCATTCAAGTTGCTGGAGTTAGTCATGTATTGGGATCCATGCAAAGAAGTTAGTCACAAATTGAAGATTTGTGCAACAAAGGAAAGAAGGCTACTACAATATCAAATTCAATTAGGTATTGAAGCGAAAGTTCGATTGTAAGTTGGTATTTTGGGATAAGTCAAGGTAGTGGTAAGATTTTAGTGGATTTTTAGGAATTCTAACCTTAAATTCACCCAGTGAAGTTTTTGCCTTGCGAGAGGTTTTCTTTATTTGTCAACAAATCACCGTGTTTATTTAATTTCTGCTGCATTTAGTTTATTTGATGATTTGTTAGTGCCTCCATGATTTGCATGTAATTTGACTTAATTAATTAACTTGGGTAATTGAATTAATGAGTCAATCTATCTTAACCCAACATTTTTCAAACAATTACATGGCGATTTATAGTATCATTCATGTATTATTTAAACTAGAATTTAACCTGTGCAATGCGCAGGATCATTTTACACATTAGAAGACAACCAGCTTAACATTAAAATACAATAAAATACATTATGTTAGTCCAGATCATGTTGTACAACCACCCATTTGTCCTGCTTGTAGGTATACTATTTATAAAATACGTACAACATCACACACCCTTCTTCTAATCAACTCCAATTATTTTTTGAAAATTTATAATAAAAAAAATAGGTATACTATTTATGAAATACGTACAACATCACACACCCTTCTTCTAAAATCAACTCCAATTATTTTTTGAAAATTTATAATAAAAAAAATTATCATATATGTTGTTGAAAACAACCAAAGGCACCAATCCAAACCAGATTAGCTACAAACTAAAGTCCTTTTATATTGGGGTTGTGCATTTTTTTTTAAGCTTTGGTTTTATAGAATCAAAACATAGCCACTTACACTTACAGCGCATGCTTTGAAAACATAGTGTTGTTTTCACTCTTCAATTTCCAATGACAATTGCTTTGTAGTTTTCACAAGTTAATTTGTCAACCTTACCACACCAATACTTGTACAAGCCAAGCTCATCTTAGTAAAATAGCTTCAAATTATTAATCGCATATTGGATCCAAACACAATGGACAGAGTTAGAATTAGTGGAGTCAATGCCCAAAGTCAACTCTAGAACAAATATAAACTACATATGCAAATTGAATCAATATGTAACTAAGCAAATGAATCACGTTCGCTATAACCATTTCTATCACTCATATTTAACTTCGAGAAAATTCACGTTAAATGTTAATTCCTAAATTTAAAAAATATATATAATAAGAAAATCTATTGAGACACATGGTTCAATCAGATTTAAAATTATATATGTATTTGTATATTTATATCAACAATACACGTTTTTTTGTTTGAATATAAGGAGGGTAAATTTAATTATTTTCATCAAAACTTATATAGTTGTTTGACTTTTAAATATTATCAAATAAAAATTTACACTTAGCTCAATATACTTCACCAACTTTTTTCTTGAAAAATATGTCATCTAATAATGAAACGTGTTATCTATATGTATCTAAACGCTGAATTGTAGCATTTTTTATTGCTACGCTCCAGTTGAGCCACATTAGCAACAACATCATTATCATTTTTGTTTTCAATTTTTCTTATATATATTTTTTAACTTTTACTCATTTAAGGCAACTTAAAAATTCAATTATTTAAAAATTAAAATATCTTTTAACCATTAATTTTATTATTTATTTTCCAACATTTCTCCCTCCCTTTTACCTTTTCATCTCCCCACTACTTTTTACTTTAATAACACTCCTCTATCCTTTTATCCTTCCTTTATTTTTACTCTTCTTATTCTCATCATCTTACTACATAGAACACAAACATGCTCTATGAAGTGATTAATAACCTTGATGGATTTAAGTGCAGGCTTGTTAAGGCACTTCAATTGTTGCTGAACCTCCAGTTTTTGTTTCTTACCAAAGATGGTTTTAGTGTTTCTATTTCCAGCTGATGGCATTGGTATGAGAAAGAACAAGAACAAGGTCATCTTTGCAATACTTAAATGAGCATTTGTTTATCCTCTTTTAATTGTTCCACATGCTATTTATCAATATATATACACAAATAAACTTCTATAACAAGGATCACCCTATTTTCGGCCACTTCTAAATGAGAGTTTGATTTAGCTATTTTACTTTAGTTTTTTCAGCTTATAAGTACAAACTTCCTATTTAATTTCCTATTGACTATTGCTATTCTTTTTCTTTTCTTTTTCTTTGTCATTTTGCAGGATTGGTCAAAATTCATGGGAAATAATTTGTCCTCTTTGAACTGTTCTACAAGCTTAAAATTTAGAAATTTTCTTGTTTTAAGTTTTGCTTTAAAAAAAATTAAGAAAAAAAAAAACTTAAAATTAGAGAATCTGCGATAAATTAGAAATTTTGTAATTTAATTTTAGGGTAGTGTCTCAAAATTTCAGTGGTATAAGACTTATGGGCTAATTTTGAGGTAGAAACCATGAGAGAATGTCATTTTATTTTTCTATTTGAAGGAGGAAAGAAAAGAATGCAGTGGGAAGTGAGAATAGATGAGGTTTAAATATTGTAAATGAATTTTGTTAAATTTTTTTAAAAGAATAACTAAATGAAATTTCCTTATATGTCTTTAAATTTATTTTAGGAGTAGCTAATTTTAAATATTCTGTAGATTTTTTATATGAGGAGTACATGTACTTCTGATAACAAAGTATTAGTCCCAAAATTTTGGGTGGCTCCTATGGATCCAAAACCAAAAAAATATGCACCATCCAATTCCTTCAAACTTATGTGATCAAAAGGGTACCCTATGAAAATTACACTACTCACATAGAAAAATAACAAAATGATATAAAATTACATCCAAGAGATGCATAGACATATTGCCACATACCATGAAAATATAACTCATTGCAAAAAGAAAAATCTATTCTATCAAGATTGAGAAAGACTACCTTAAAAAAAAATGGAAACAATTTCGTACAAATAAATGATATTAAACTTATATTCAAGTGATGCATAGACATATTGCCATAAAATGAAAATATAAATCATTGCAAAATGAAAAATCTTTTCTGTCAAGATTAAAAGAGTTTTTTTTTTTTTTTTTGAAAAAATTTTGTACAAATAATGTTGTTCTTTCATAGTTCGAATCTACTCAAAGGCTTTATTTCTTTACTTCTCACGTAGTTTTATTATTTTCCAGTGAGTAGTACTATCATTTTCTGCTTAGAAACCACAAAAGTAGACCACAACCACGATTGAAACTCTTTTGATGCTCCTACTACTTTCAAGTCTCACATGGAAGCCACCACAACCATATTGTTTCAAACTTTAAAATCAATTCCAATGTTTATTTGACAGGATAATGTTATTTTGGTTGTCTTTTGCGTAAATGAATTAAGTGAATTGATACTTGACCACTCAAGTATATCCCTCTGGTTCCCTTATCGGGAAATCTTTGGCTTCTCACTTAGCTGTGGCTATTGAACAAAAACTCCATCTATTGAACAAAGTTCTAGTAGATGACATCCATGATTAAGTTAGAGATAAGGTGGTTCTCAGGAAAAGAGAGAAAGAAAGGGGGAAAAAAAAAGGAGAGAGAGAGATAGGAGAATGATTCTCTCACACTTATTATTTCACATCCAATTTTCATGTTTTAAATGTGAATGTCACAATTTTGTATTTTAAAATGTGTACATCAGCATAATAATTATGGATATTGTGTAATATGGTGAATGTTAAATGAGTGCATGAAAATATTTGGAGTTTCTTCAAAGATCTATAGACCAGAAGTTATGGAAATTGCATTGCAAACAATAATTCTAGAACCACACCCTTTTGCTCACCCTTCCCTACAGCTTTTTTTATGTGGTTGATTGGGAGTGGTAAAGAAAAAATTGTAGATCTGTGTAAAAGTGACCGACAGTGTATCATAGTCTACCACGTAGATAGTTGTCAGAAAGGGTTAGTCATCACACGGAATGTGTAGCATACGCAAGAGACTTGGATCCTTTCTCCTCCTATAATTATACCTGATTCCCAATGAGACGTCTAATAAAATTTTCTCTTCCTTAAGAGATTTAGGATTCAGTCCCCCCCGTCTACACTAAAATCCAATTGATGTATTGGTTTGATGATAAAGAACTATCATTAAAAGCGAACGTCATAGTTTGGAACTATTAAAAAAAAAAAATGATGGAAACATCATAATTTTGACTATCTTATTCTCTACCTCAATAATATCTCTACCTCAATAATTGACCCACCATGCATTGTTTTTTTTAGATAGGTAGATGGTCACAAAGAGGGGATGGGATTCAAAACCCAAACTTGACCCTCCAATCCCTTTCATTTTAAATTATGGATTTTGGACCCAAAAAACACTTGGGTTTAATTAGGAGCCCAAAAGAAATGCACTGGGGTGTGGTTGTATATAGCTTTGGGCCGATTATTTCTAGCATCATTTGACCCTTTTGGACCTGAGAAACATCAGGTTCACGCTACTCGTGGTACTTGGGAGTAAGGAGGCTTCTGCAAATGATCCTAGGGCAGTGCTTCCTCGGGAAAATGTAGTAGCAACAAGTGTGGAACTTCATTTATGCAATGTCTTAGAACTTCATTTATCTGTTTTATTTTTATTCTTATGTTTCTTACGTTTTTAATAGTGAGAAGTTAAGGTGGGTTACGAAGGTTCGATTGAAGCAATCTTAAATGGATAAAGTGATAAATTGATGGATTAAATATAATTTCTCTTTATATTATATAGCAAAAGGAAATAAAATAAAATAATTAGAATAAAGAGGTTGGCACATTTATGAAACTAAATATATTATATTAGAAAATAAAGAAAAATAATAATAATAATACTTTATGAAACTAAAGATATTATATTAGAAAATAAAGAATAATAATAATAATCATGGGTGCTTTACATGTCTGGTCCAATAATTATATAGGAAAATATACCTATATAGGCTATATAGAATCTGAGACACAGATAAAAACATAAAGTGTATTGTATCCCCAAAGAATAATGCAAAAGGGTCCATTTGACCAAAATATTTTCAAGGAAATCTAATACCAAACTACCAATAAAGAATAAGAGATAAACAAAAATATATTGTTGATGATCAATAGTGCTCCCCCATTACCCCCCAGCTGAGTCTGACTTATTGGACTTCCACCCCTTCACCAATAATCTTTTTCTTTTTCTTTTTCATTTTTTCCTTTTCTTTTTCAAACGTTCAACCCCTCCTGTCTTTTTCAACCTAATAAGAAACATAAACAAATAAAGCCCTCCTATATTAAACAACAAGAGGATATTATCGTATTAATACATTTAATATGTGACACCAAGCCAACATTTAGGAGGGGGGGGGGGGGGGGGGGGAGGGGGGAGGGGGGACAGAAACAAAAAATATAGTAGATCAACTGTTTGTAAGATTGAAGATACTTTTCTAACAGTCTATTCCTGTTCATGTAAATCTTTGTACATAAATAAATAGTTGGAATTGCCTCTGTACATTTAAAAAAAAAAAAAAATTTGAATACCAAATTCGGATGACTCCTCACCTTCTAGGAAAATTTGGATACAAAAAGAATTGATTCCAATATAGATTTCACCCTTTTGTTAATTCATTTACAATTGGAAGAGGCTAAAAAGCTCTGGTTAAAACTTTAATCTATACCTTGAACATATCATACTTTTGTAACTGTAATTTGAAAAGATAATGAGGGGAAAATTGCAATGCAGAATGTTACAAAGCATGTATCTCTTGCAACCACAAAACACCCTCCAATCCAATGAGCATGTCAATGGCGAAAATATAGTAACCTCTTTCTGTTAAGTAATGTCATTTCCTTCAAAAACCAACTGTACACGGATGGCCACGAGCTGAAAATTGAAAAATATGGGTCAACCTCTATAGCTTCAAGTGTCTTCTAGAAAAACTCTGAAGATGAAATCACGAAAGCGTCTTGAGTATTGCTTAGGATCAACAGCAGAGATTGAAGTTGGGTCGTATTGGAATGATTTGTATGCATGCTCAAGCTTTTTGCTAATATCATAGTCTTGCAGTATGTCAATTATACCAAAGAAAAGGTTAACATCATATAATTGTCCTGTAACTCCTGTTGGTTCTCCAACCAGCTGAGTATCATAGTCACTTCTTCTGACTGTCTGCTCAAACCGTGCTGGCATGTTTATACCTAATTTAATGGATGCCCACCTGCAGCATGCAATCAGATAAAAATGAGAAATGCAAAATTGAGATATGGATCTTGAGCATGGTAATAGAGTATCAAGAATCAACCAAAATACAGTATGAGGAATCAATAAAGGGAACTATTTGTGATCAAGATGACCACCGATCAGCCTTAGGATTTATGTTAAAAATATTCCCAATAAGAGGGGATAAAGTCAACGATAAATGTTGAGTTGGGAAGGACAAATGTGTATTCTGTTGGGAAAAAAATTGATAGATGTTAGTCTAGAATATTTTGGGAAACTCAGAAAACTATTTGTGAACAAAATATATGACCTTATATTAGTGAGTAAGATGGAGTTGAATAGTCATGGTAAAATTTGATCTCTAATGGACAATTCATGTGTGAGTTGGGAGTTAAGGACTTTTTCAAATGGTTAAAAACACAATGTTTATGAACATGATGTACCGGGTAGGATCCAAAAGAAGCTGATCCATATCTATTCTAGAAAGTTGAGGCGTTCCTTCATTGTCAAAGTCTCCGTTTCCTGAAAGATTAGTTCATTCATTCTGTAAGAATTCATGTTGAAATGATGAAGCCAGAGAGAAATTCCAAATGGTAAATAACCAGTAAGAGAGTGAGTACCAGAGGTACGGCTTCTAGGTGTGAGGCACTCCCTAGATGAAGTTTCTCGGAAGTGAAGACCAACCAATAGACTGTAGTCCATAATCCTCTCCTGTTCAAGAAAGTCGCAATCCCTGTCCACTTGCCTGCATGAAGGTACATTTCAGCTTACGAAGAGAAACAGAAATTAGAACATAAGAATGGGAGATTGGAGCAAACATTAACCTGCAGAACTCTTGAAACCAAACTTTCTGCAACCTGAATATATAATTGAGATCAAGGTCCTTAAGGGTGGTTGTTGGATCAATCTCTGCATCAGGTTTATCAGTTGTACGACCATGGGAAGAACCTTTCAAATCAAACCGCCTGTGAATTGCATACTCAGAGCAGAACAGGTTTCCCATTATGACAAATCGAACCTGAATTGCAAGAAAGTCAGTGCATCAGTATTTTCTTTTTTTGATTGCTAATGAGAGATTCTATACATCTTGACATTACCTTCTTCTGGGCAGCTCCTGTCAGTTTGACACAGTGAAGACCATAAAACTTTGTGACTAGAGTATTCTCAAAGGCCCGGAAATGATTGTAGTAAGCTGGGAGCATCCGTAAGAGCACCTGTAATCATGTTGGCAAGTTATAATTGCATACAATTCCAGACATAATTGGAATAAAAATGTCATGTAAAAGTGGCTAGTGTTTAGCTTAAGTTAGCAATAATTTGTAGAAGTCTCAAATATAAGCGATATCAAGTAATGCATGGTCAAAAGAACAAGAAGCTTATGTGATCGTTGTGTAATTACCCAGAAGCTGTAAATGATTTTTCAATAAGTAGCAAAACTTGATAATTTGAGAATTATTCAACCGGAAGGACCAAATTCTAAATATGTAATCAAAAGTTCAGACATAGTTTGAAAAGCTTTTGGAGTTAAAGAGTTGTTGCAGGGAAACTAGAATGGAAGCCGATTGTGAAGTTCAGTGTTTGTCTCAAATTAGGTGAGGGAAGCAGAAAAAAGAACTTATGTTAGGTTCTAAAGATTTAGGATTTTATGTATTTAGAACTCTAATGTGTAATGTTGGCAAACCATGATCAAAACAATATATTTAGTCTTGTTTAGGCTTGCTCAAAGTTGATTATATATTGTAAAGTTGGAATCGAGTGACTGCAGATGCATTGGGGCATTTCGGTCTATCTCGATCGATTGAATATCGGGCCAGATGCGTTTTCTGCAGAATTTCCAACTCAGCCCTAACTCATTAAACGTTTTGGGTTTTCTGTTTTTACCCTAGGTATATAAAGAAAAACCCTAGCCACGTTTTTAGAGTTGCTTCCAGTGTATTGTTGCTCATACATTGCTGTTTTGTGTAAATCTCTTGTGAGATCTAGAGGAGCTTTCCTTTACACAAAGCTTAGGGTTTTCGAGATAGAGATTACTTCAACATCTTGATGATCAACTCGGTTGCTACCATTGAAGCTTAAAGAATATCAAGCGTGGGTGCTTGTAGCTGATTGAAGAATTCAAGAAAGAAGGAGTCTGTGGATTCGGAGCTTTCATGTCGTCGTGTCAGTAAGTTCTACTGGTGGGTAGCATTAGGAAGTCGAGCGGGGAGCTTGTAGTCCTTCTGTATGAACTTCGATTCTTTCATAGTGAATTCAGGTTTGCCTTGAGGATCGGTGGGTCAAATCCTCCCCAGGTTTTTACCGTGTGATTTCCTGGGTGATCATATCATTGTGTCTTTTATTATTCCGCTGCTTTATACTTTTGATATGATTGTTTGATTGCTTTAACCTAGTATTGCATAATTTGACTAAGTAACAACTTGGCTAATTAACTAGGCTACGCAATCTGGTTGTTTTTAAGGGGTCTAAAACCGTTCAAGTGGTATCAGAGCAGGTAGCTCTCTTGTTTGAGATTTTTGATCTCTGAGCTGATCCTTGACCCCTGCTGTCATGGATTCTTGGAAAATCTTTTTGCTTATTTGTCAACTTGTCCACTTGTTGTCTTTGCCTTTTGTTGTTTTTGTTAAATCTTTTCTTAAGTATCTTGGCATAATCAAATGTGATAAGAATTATGTATGTTATACTGCTTTAACCGCCTTAAAGGCACGTGATTCTTGTCTTTGGTATTTGGATAGTGGTTGTTCCAGGCATATGACAGGAAATAAAGGTTTATTCAAAACACTCTTTGAAGGAAAGATTGGGACAGTCACTTTTGGAGATGGAAGCAAATCTGTGATCAGAGGCATTGGTACTGTGGACATTCCGGGATTGCCAGTGTTTGAAGATGTTTGGTATGTTGATGGGTTGAAGGTCAATCTACTCAGCATAAGTCAGATTGCGACAATGGATTAAATGTTCTGTTCACCAAGTATGAATGTGAGATACTTGATGAAGGAGGTGACTGTATGTGTGTTGGTGTAAGAACAGCTGACAACTGTTATGGCATAACACCAAGTGTAAACAACAAGTGCTTCAATGCAAAGATTGATCAAGTTGATTTATGGCATCAACGGTTAGGGCATGCCAGTTATAAGCAGTTAGAGAAGATTTCCAAATGTGAGGCAGTTATCGGTTTACCTAAATTTGAGAAGATAGACAAGTGCATCTGTGGACCATGTCAGATAGGTAAACAAGTAAAATCCAAGCATCCGTCTGTGACTAGTGTTCAAACTTCAAGACCGTTAGAGTTATTACACATTGATCTCATGGGTCTTGCCAGAGTTCAAAGTTTAGGTGGAAAGAAGTATATTCTAGTTGTTGTAGATGACTTTACTAGATATACTTGGGTTGTGCTTTTGAAGGATAAAACTAAGGCTCCTGAGAAGATGATACATCTGTGCAAGAAATTACAGGTTGAGAAAGATACTGTAATAGCCAGAATCAGAAGTGATCATGGAAGAGAATTTGAGAATACCAAGCTGGCTACTTTCTGCAATGATCAAGGCACTCACCAAGAGTTCTCATCACCCAAGACACCTCAACAGAATGTGATTGTGGAAAGGAAAAACAGGGTTGTTCAGGAGATGGCAAGAATCATGTTACACAACAAAAAGTTGTCAAAATCTTTCTGGGGAGAAGCAGTCAATACTGCTTGCCATACACTCAACAGGGTGTATTTTAGACCTGACTCCAAGAAAACTCCCTATGAACTCTGGATAGGGAAGAAACCTGTTGTCAAATATTTCAGGATATTTGGCAGTGACTATTACATTCTACGGGATAGAGAAAACCTAGAAAAGTTTGATGCAAAAAGTGACAAAGGGTACTGTGGGGGAGAAAAGCCCAACCCAACTTATTGGGCCCAAGGCCCTATCCGAGGACCACTGTTAGTCCGAGGAGACCAGGACACAGTCAGAGGCCCATGTGAAAGGAGAAGGTCCGCAGGCGAGCACGTGTACTGTCCGAGGAGATGCTCATACGTCCGAGGAGACCGATAACCTCGGACCCGACGAGGTTTTTGTCCGGCACGTGTCAAGCGATCTGTTTGACAAGTGTTAAGGGAGAGAGGGAGCCTCGGACACACGAGAAGGTAACAGGAACAGAGAAATATCAAGGAGACAGACTTCAACCACCGCATTTAATGCACTGCACCTACCCTCCTGGCCGCATTTATGTGGAGAAGACCCCTGAACAGTGCATCCTCAACTACCGCCACTCAGACACGGCTAAAGGGGGAGTGTGATGGGACATGAACTCAAGTGGACGCACAGATGGTGAACAAATGGACGGTGGAGATGGAGAAAGGCAGCACTATATAAGAGAGAGGGGTCTCTGATAGTAGGGGATCAAAAATTAAGAGAGAGAAAAGAGCATATTATGTTACTGTAGCTCCAACATTTGTAACCTAAGTCCATCAATGAAAATCACCTCCTCGGACGAGACATTCTCCTCTGTCCGAGCACGTATTAGTTCAAATCTTCCTATCATCAGTGCCGTTTAATACTGTTATTTTTCATTATTAGCCTAGCTCTTTCACCCACTCTCTACAAATTTATTGTTTTGGGTTCAGTGGGCTCCAAATCCACATCTCCTTGGGCTTGGGCTGCAGAACTTGACCCTACAATTGGCGCCGTCTGTGGGGAGAGCTTGTGCAAGAGTGAAATAAACAGTTGATAATGGCAGAACAAGGTGAACAACAAGCAGAATCCAGGGCATCCCAACACGTGGACCGTTTTGGCAACTTAGAGAGGAGACAAAACCGTGAGGGCAGTGTACACACTGTGCGCCTCAGCCAGAGCCAATCACAGAGCGGGAGTCACATGTCCCATGCAGAGAAGAACCGTGACTTACAACTGGAAGTGGAAAAACTAAAGAGGGAGTTGCGACACGCAAAGAGGAAGCGGGCTTCTTCGTACTCTGAAGACGATCTTGATGACGAGCAGGACGTCTCTTATCAACGCAAGTCCAAAACACCAGCTAGCGAGTCCTACACCTATGTAGAGGAGTCCCATCGTAAAAGGGAGCGTAGGAGCCCACCACGCGAGGACGTGGAGAACGATGCCATGAACAGGGCTCTAAATCAGATATCTAGATCACCCTTCACGCGCAGGATAGAGGAGGCCAGACTCCCTCGGCGCTTTAACCAGCCAACATTCACCGTCTACAACGGTAAAACTGACCCCGTGGAGCATGTGAGTCATTTTAACCAGAGGATGGCTGTCTACTCCAGAGATGAAGCTCTGATGTGCAAGGTTTTCCCTTCCAGTCTTGGGCCCGTTGCTATGAGATGGTTTGATGGTTTGAAGGCGGGCTCCATCAACTCCTTCAAAGAGCTCACTCAGGCATTCGGCTCCCGTTTTGTTACGTGCCGAAGAGTGGCCAGGCCTCTCTCTTCCCTGCTATCCTTGTCTATGCAGGAAGGCGAGTCCTTGAAGGCATATTCAGACAGATATTGGGAGATGTTCAATGAGGTGGAGGGCAACAACGATGCAATGGCCCTCAGCACGTTCAAGCTCGGCCTCCCTACTGACCACGGTTTGAGGGGATCCCTATCTGGCAAACCAGTCACAAACGTGCGTCAACTGATGGACCGCATAGAGAAGTATAAGAGGGTTGAAGAAGATCAGCAGCAGGGCAAGGGAAAGGATAAGATTATCCCTCAGGAGAGGAGAGATTCGCGGTCGGACCGATACAATTACAATAAACCGCGGAGGGATTTTGCCGGACAATCAGGATCGATGAATCCTCAATCGGTCAACACCGTGTTCAAAGAGCCAGTGCATCAGGTCTTGGAAAAGATTAAGAATGAATCATTCTTCAGGTGGCCGAACAAGATGGTAGGAAACCCCGAGAGACGCAACCACAATCTCTACTGCCAGTACCATCAAGACCATGGGCATACAACGGAAGATTGTAGGAGTCTGTGGGATCACCTAGACCAGTTGGTCCGCGATGGTAAACTGAAGCATCTTCTGCACCCCTCCAACGGCCGAGGGCAGACAGGCCCGGGGCCACGCAGGGACGACCCCTCAAAGCCACCGCTCGGGATTATAAACGTCGTCTTCGCGGCGCCGGGGAGAACAGGGTCATGGCCTTTGAAAGTTATGTCAGTAGGCCGACCATCCGCAGGGGAGTCGAGCCGAGGACCGAAGAGAGCTAGGTCTGGAGCCCCGCTGGTTATGGGATTCTCGGACGAGGACATGATCGGCACCATCCAACCCCATGATGATGCACTAGTCATCACCCTCAGAATAGGAGGGTACGATGTAAAGAGGGTAATGGTGGACCAGGGCAGTGCCGTGGAGATAATGTACCCGGACCTCTACAAGGGGCTAGGCCTAAAACCCCAGGACCTGACGCCGTACGATTCCCCCCTATTCACCTTTGAAGGAAGGCCTGTCATCCCGAAAGGCCGGATACGCTTGCCTGTGCAGTCCGGCTCCGAGGTGGTGGAGTTGGATTTTATCGTCGTGGACGCATATTCGCCCTACACGGCACTCGTAGGCAGACCTTGGATTCACGCACTTGGGGCTGTCCCCTCTACTTTGCACCAGAAGGTCAAATATCCATCAGGAGGACAGATACATGAGATCCGAGGAGACCAGTCTGTTGCTAGACAGTGCCTGGTAGCCGCCATTCAGCATGAGGCCCCGGCCGAGTCCTCGGACGTAGCTGGAAGGAATTTATAGCAACTACAGTCCCGGGGATTGCCCTTTGAAGAACCAGATGAAAGCACTCGGTGTGAGGATTTGACGAAAGTGATCATTGGAGATGATCCTGACAGGTTCTTTCAAGTCGGATCTCAGCTGCCTCTTCAAGAGAAGGAGGAGCTGATAGAGTTCCTCAAGCAAAATCTTGACGTGTTTGCCTGGAGTGCTTACGAGGCCCCAGGGGTGGACCCGGAGTTCATATGCCATCATTTGAAGGTGAATCCACTGGTCACCCCCAAGCAGCAACCTATTCGGTGCCCATCCAAGGAGCATGCCGACGCAGTGAGGGACGAGGTGGCGAAACTCAAAGCAGCTGGGGCTATCAAAGAGGTTTTTTATCCCGAATGGTTAGCGAATACCGTGGTGGTGAAGAAGAAGAGTGGGAAGTGGCGAGTATGCGTTGACTTCACGGACCTGAATAGGGCATGCCCCAAAGACCCGTTCCCTATGCCGAAAATCGATCAGCTGGTTGATGCCACTGTCGGCCACCCTCGGATGAGCTTCCTGGACGCCTTCCAAGGCTACCACCAGATACCATTAGCCCTGGAGGACCAGAAGAAAACTGCTTTTGTCACCCCTATTGGCAACTACCACTATAAAGTGATGCCGTTCGGCCTGAAGAACGCGGGAGCTACCTACCAGAGGATGATGACGAGGATGTTCGAGCCACAGCTGGGCAAGAACATCGAGATTTACATAGATGACATGGTGGTGAAGAGCAAAGTTATAGCCGAGCATGTGAAAGACCTTGAAAGTACTTTTGAGGTTCTACGGAAATACAAGCTACGACTAAATGCCTCTAAGTGCTCGTTTGGGGTAGGGTCCGGCAAGTTCTTGGGATACATGGTCACCCACAGAGGAATTGAGGTCAACCCCGACCAGATAAAGGCCATCAACAACCTCCGAGCTCCTCGGAATCCCAAGGAAGTTCAAAAACTGACTGGAATGACTGCTGCCCTCAATCGGTTCATCTCTAGATCAGCAGACAGGTGTCGGCCCTTTTTCTCTCTACTCAACAAGTGGAAGGTATTCGAATGGACTGAGGAATGTGCTTTGGCGTTCCAGCAACTCAAGGATTATCTGTCTCGGCCACCAATCATGTCCAGTCCTGAGCCAGACGAGGTACTGTTCGCCTACATCGCTGTAGCTCCCTATGCGGTGAGCCTGGTGTTGATACGGTCAGACTCTGGTGTACAAAGGCCCGTCTATTACGTAAGCAAGTCGCTGCATGAGGCTGAGATTCGTTACTTGCCATTGGAGAAGGCTATCTTAGCAGTAGTGCTTGGCACACGGAAGCTACCTCACTACTTCCAAGCCCACACGGTGATCGTTCTCACACAACTCCCACTCAAGGCTATACTCCGAAGTGCCGATTACACTGGTCGGATTGCCAAGTGGGGTACAATCTTAGGGGCTTTCGATATAAGATATATGCCCCGCACGTCGGTCAAGGGACAGGTCCTCGCAGATTTGGTGGCAGAGTTCACAGAGCCCCAGCTAGAAGAGGTGAAGCCCACGTCGGGCATGGATGAAAAATCAGTTGGCATGGTCTCTCAACAGAATCCCTCCCATTGGGAAGTGTATGTCGATGGCGCGGCAAACCAAAGAGGCTCTGGAGTTGGGCTGGTATTGATATCCCCCGAGAAAATCATTATCGAGAAATCGCTAAGGTTGGACTTCTTGGCAACGAATAATGAAGCAGAGTATGAGGCCCTACTTATGGGGATGACTATGGTCCGTAGGATGGGGGGGAAGTCCGTGGAGTTGTTCTCGGACTCAAGACTGGTAGTAGGTCAAGTACAAGGCGAGTTCGAGGCAAAGGACGAAAGAATGCGGGGATACTTGGGTCGCGTTAAACATCTGCAATCAGAGTTCGAATTTTTCAGTTTGCTGCACATCCCCAGGAGTGGCAACTCACATGCTGACTCCTTGGCCACGCTAGCCACCTCTTCGGCACAAGACCTGCCGAGGGTCATCCTCGTCGAGGACCTGCACAGGCCTACAGAGACGAAGTCAGGGGGAGTCCAGGTTCACCAGATCAGGGCCGGGCCGTGCTGGATGGACCCTTTAATTAAATTTATCAAAGAAGATGTATTGCCTGAAGAGAAGGGAGAAGCCGATAAAGTTCGGAGGAAGGCGACCAAGTTCTGGTTGTCCGAAGACCAGAAACTATACAAACGCTCCTATTCGGGACCATATTTGTTATGCGTGCATCCCGAGGCGACTGAGACATTGCTAGAAGAGCTGCACGAAGGAATCTGTGGGAGCCATACTGGAGGCAGGTCCTTGGCTCACCGAGCCCTCACCCAAGGCTATTGGTGGCCTAACATGCAGAAGGAGGCGCACGAATACGTCAAAAAGTGCGATCAATGTCAGCGCTTCGCTCCAAACATTCACCAGCCAGGGGGAAACCTTAATCCACTATCTAGCCCATGGCCCTTTGCCCAGTGGGGCTTGGATATTGTGGGACCCTTCCCCAAAGCTGCAGGAAACAAGAAGTACCTCCTGGTCGGAACCGACTATTTCACCAAGTGGGTTGAAGCTGAGCCGTTAGCCAATATCAGAGACGTTGATGTGCAAAAGTTCGTGTGGAAGAACATTGTCACACGGTTTGGAGTTCCTCACACCCTCATCTCGGACAACGGTTTACAGTTCGACAGCAAGGCATTCAGGAGTTACTGCAGCGAGCTGGGAATTACGAACAGATACTCCACCCCAGCCTATCCCCAGGGTAATGGCCAAGCAGAAGCTTCCAACAAGGTCATACTGAACGGCTTAAAGAAGAGGCTGGATGATGCAAAGGGCAAATGGGTAGAAGAGTTGCCACATGTGCTTTGGGCTTACAGAACTACGCCCCGCAGGTCCACTGGAGAGACCCCCTTCTCGATGACCTATGGGGCTGAAGCTGTCATTCCTCTGGAAACAGGGTTCCCAACACTTAGAACCAGCTCGTTTAGTCCGACCGGCAACAACGAGCAACTAGAGAAGAGTTTGGACCTTATTGAGGAAAGAAGAGAGAATGCAATGGTTCGGCTGGCACACTACCAACAAAAGCTCAGACAAGGCCACGACGCTAACGTGAAACTGAGGCCTTTAGAGCCTGGTGATCTGGTGCTGAGGAAAGTTGTGGGCACCGCGAAGAACCCAGCTTGGGGGAAATTAGGACCCAATTGGGAAGGACCATATCGTGTCACTTCAGGCGCTGGTATTGGAGCGTATTTCTTAGAAGACCTGGATAGTCATGTAATCCCTCGCCCTTGGAATGTAAATAACCTCAAGAGGTACTTCTATTAATCAAGTCTTCTCTTCAATTGATATACCTATTCGCTGCGTAAATTTTTCTCTCAGTGTTTAAACTTAAATCCAATCATGCCTTGTAGTCCTCGGACCAGATGATTAGGGTTAGTTAACACCATTAGCTCAAGTGTTTAAACTTAAATCCAATCATGCCTGTAGTCCTCGACCAGATGATTTGGGTTAGTTAGCACTCAGTTACAGTTCTATAGTGTTTAAACTTAAATCCAATCATGCCTGTAGTCCTCGGACCAGATGATTTGGGTTAGTTAGCACTCAGTTACAGTTCTATAGTGTTTAAACTTAAATCCAATCATGCCTGTAGTCCTCGGACCAGATGATTTGGGTTAGTTAGCACTCAGTTACAGTTCTATAGTGTTTAAACTTAAATCCAATCATGCCTGTAGTCCTCGGACCAGATGATTTTGGGTTAGTTAGCACTCAGTTACAGTTCTATAGTGTTTAAACTTAAATCCAATCATGCCTGTAGTCCTCGGACCAGATGATTTGGGTTAGTTAGCACTCAGTTACAGTTCTATAGTGTTTAAACTTAAATCCAATCATGCCTGTAGTCCTCGGACCAGATGATTTGGGTTAGTTAGCACTCAGTTACAGTTCTATAGTGTTTAAACTTAAATCCAATCATGCCTGTAGTCCTCGGACCAGATGATTTGGGTTAGTTAGCACTCAGTTGCGGTTCTAGTGTTTAAACTTAAATCCAGTCATGCCTGTAGTCCTCGGACCAGATGACTAGGGTTAGTTAACACTCCGGTGCGGTTCGTGTTTAAACTTAAATCCAGTCATGCCTGCAGTCCTCGGACCAGATGACTAGGGTTAGTTAACACTCGAGTACATTCGAATTCTATAATCCTTGAACCAAGCGACAGGTTAGTCAATACCCCCACGCGGCCGGTGTCACTGGGGCTTAGTGCTAAAACTCCTAATCGCGTTTAAATTGTTTCTAATTTATAAATGCTTCCCCTAGTTGTGTTTAGTTTGAAGCCGAGGAATAATAACTTATGTTTAACTTGAAAAGACATGCAAATCATCATTAACTCTTGCTAGGCCTATCCTTTTCAATATTAATTTTGGTTACTTACACCATAAGTATGATGTATCAAGCAGATTTATTTGCATTATTTGGTTATAAGTGCAATGTACAGTTGTATGTGACAGTAGTAATTAGTAAGGCAGGTATTTAAAACATCATAGACAAATGAATCTATTTCATAAATAAAAGTATGGTTTACAATTCTTCGGATAAAACAAAAGAAAGCACAGGTGCAAAAAGTAAAAGCCCTATACGTCTACTCTTTTGCTGAAGGGAGCACGGGGTCAGCAGCCTGGCCTATCCGAGCAGTTGCGTCAGGGGCTCGGTCCTTGGGCTCAGAAGGAATTTTCTCTTCGCCTGACCCTTGGCCTTTCTCTTTGGCTGGTTCAGCTGGCTTATCCTTGCCGCTTGGCTGACCAGTTTCCTTGCTTGCACCAAGAGTGAGTGGAGAAGCATGGCTGACCAAAGTTGGCTCCGAAGCCTCTGGAAGCTGTGGAACAGGAGGGAGGTCAGTTCCTGGGAGCCGGATATCAGGATCATAGTATACGCTCCCAGGCAGCCTCAGCTCCGAGTCGACAGGGACTCCAGCTGCATCCAGGGCTTTGCCCCAACTTATGTCGCAGTAATCTCGGCTGACCGAGGTGAACTGCTCTAGAAGCTGGGACGTGGCCGTCTCTACCCCCAGCTGGTAAGCTGTCTTCTTTTCAGCCTCAACCGCCTCTTGGGCTAACTGGGCTTTATCCTCGGCATATCGGACGCTGTCTTTGGCTTTTCGGAGTTCATCCCTTAGCCCGTTTACCAGCTCCCTCTCGGTCTTCAGATTGGCCTCTGCCGCCTTTAGCAACTTACGCTGGTCCTCAACCTGCTTTTCAACATTCTTTATCCCAGCGTCAAGGCTTTTCTTCTGGCTGGTCATCTCCGCGAGCTCCCCGGACAGACGGGTATAATCGTCCTTCAGTTGGCCCAGAGATTTCTCCGCCTCATATCGGGAGCAGAACGCCGCCTGGGTTTCAAGGCGATTCTTCTTGTCCCACTCCTCGGCTACGTAAATCTGCTGAGTGACCTGCATGATGGAAACTCTAAAGGTCAAACGCAGAAAAATGGGAGAGGCAAAAATCAGTGAGTCAGCTAATCGGATTGAGGTTACTTACGATGGCTAAATCCCTCTTGAGGGATCGAAAGAGCTCCGCCTGGTTGAAACGCCTGAAGGACTCCATGTCATGAGGGAGGAGAAGTGGTTGCTGCAGGGCCTCAGCAACGTAGCCGGCCCTCCCTCCATCATAATTCCTGAGGGAGGTCTCCCAGAGGATTGGAGCGCCCTCCAACTCCAATTTTGGAGACCAAATCCGCGGTCCCCCTCCCCCTCGGCACACCTCTGCCACTGTGCCCTCGTCTCGGCTTTCAGTAGACGGGGCCCTGCGACTTCGGTTGTCCTGTGCCACCTTTTGCTGCTTGGCCCCCTTGGTTGGTGGCACCTGTTTTTCCTCAACCTCAGTGTGGGGTCTCTTCTTCTGCAGTTTTAGCATGGGTTTTAAGCTTGGGTCGGGGATCTGGGTAGGCGCCGGAGGAAGTGTCACCAGCGTCTTAGATGTCCCGGCATCTTTTGGGTCGGACTTCTTGCCTCTACCCTTCATCAAATTCCTCAGATCCATATCGTCGTCCGAGGAGTCTTCTAAATGGGTGGCTAACAAGTTAAGTTGGGCGCCTGACTGCTCGCAGGCTTCTTCCTCAGCGTCTGAGATCTCTACCACCTGGTTTACCCTTGAAGCTTCTCCCTCAAACCGAAATTCGTCTATTTGTTCTTCAAGCGAGGAAGTGGAAGAGCCAGCCCCCTCACCTTCAATCTCTTGTCCGAGGGGAACTTGCTGGAGTGGTTGGATAAGGGGAGGCGCAGCCCGAGGAATTGGACGGGGTACAGGTTCAAGATCTTCTGGCGCCAAGAAGCCCTTCCGACCAACGTCGATACGCGCAAGGCGATGATCTCCTTGGACGATTGCGTTGCCGACCGGTTGAAAACCCTTTGACTTCGCTTTATATCCAAGAATAAGGGGAGCAGATCGTAGTTGCCCGTCCTCGCTCACGAAGATCTCCGACCTTAAAAGGTAGTTGAGGGCAACAATATTTGTTAGGCTGAGCCGAGGAGAAACTTGGTTCTTATCTGTTGCAAGTAAAAAGATAAAATGGTTAGAAGCTCAGAAATAGCGACCGAAGAGAAATCAAAGACAGTTAAAAGACGGGAGCCCTAAGCCTATGGTCAGTGCGCCTAAATCTACATGTCACACCTGGCTTCCCAGGCTTGGTTGGGCAACCAGGGCCGTTGCGCCAAGCGCCCGAGACGATCACATAGTCGTCTTTCATCCCTTTGTTGGATTTGGGAAGGCAGGAAATGAGCCTGACAACATCCGACCGGGATTTTAAGTAGTACCCAGCATCTTGCTGGCTATGGCACTCGTACATATGTACCACGTCAAGCCAGGTGAGCCCCAACCCCAAATGGCGCTCAAGGTCCTCAATCGCTCCTAGGATCCTAAACATGTTGGGCGCGCACTGCCAGGGAGTAAGCCTATGGTTCCGAAGGTAACTGGCGGTGATGGGGCCCATGGGGATTGTCATCCCCCCTTCTTTGAAGGCGATGAGGGGGATAACCACCTCCCCCGTCTGCCGGTGTGTTAGTATTTTTTCTGGGGGGCAATACCTCACACCCACGTTAGGGGGTATGCGGTACGCGGTCCTAAACGCCTCTATTTGCTCAGGGCTATCCATCATGTACTCGAGTTTCCCCATGGTGCTTAAACGAAACGGTTGGCCGAAGAGAAAACTAAAAGGTACGGTGGGCGACGACTTACAAGGGCCAGACCGGAGAAGCGACTGCAGGCTCGTAGGAGGACTCGTGAGGATTCTGAGTAAGATTGGCACCGGCGACTGAGAGATTCGGACGGAGAGATTTGGGCGGAGTGAGGCGTCTGTTCTCGCTGGAGCGTCTGAAGATTTGCAAAGTGAGGAGGGAGTGATTTCCTCTGAAGTTTTATACGGGGTCAAGCGAAGGGTCAGGGGCACTCCCGCCCAAGTCCTGAAGAAAAACCACAGCCGTTTGATCAATCAGCCACCGTTGGATGCGAAGGACGAAACGTCACCTGGTGTAGTTAATGCAGCGCCTTGGGAATAAGGAAACCGCAGCGGCATTAATGAGGCGTCTGTTCCCACGATTACACACGTGCCAGCTCGGTTGTGCGTGTTTCCAAGCTTTTGCTCCGTGGCAAGTCAAAATCCTACTTTTTCTCCTCGGATGCGAGGGAAAAACTACAATTTTGAGGGGCTATTGTGGGGGAGGAAAGCCCAACCCAACTTATTGGACCCAAGGCCCTATCCGAGGACCACTGTCAGTCCGAGGAGACCAGGACACAGTCAGAGGCCCATGTGAAAGGAGAAGGTTCGCAGGCGAGCACGTGCACTGTCCGAGGAGATGCTCATACGTCCGAGGAGACCGATAACCTCGGACCCGACGAGGTTTTTGTCCGGCACGTGTCAAGCGATCTGTTTGACAAGTGTTAAGGGAGAAAGGGAGCCTCGGACACACGAGAAGGTAACAGGAACAGAGAAATATCAAGGAGACAGACTTCAACCACCGCATTTAATGCACTGCACCTACCCTCCTGGCCGCATTTATGTGGAGAAGACCCCTGAACAGTGCATCCTCAGCTACCGCCACTCAGACACGGCTAAAAGGGGAGTGTGATGGGACATGCACTCAAGTGGACGCACAGATGGTGAACAAGTGGACGGTGGAGATGGAGAAAGGCAGCACTATATAAGAGAGAGGGGTCTCTGATAGTGAGGGATCGAAAATTAAGAGAGAGAAAAGAGCATATTATTTTACTGTAGCTCCAACATTTGTAACCTAGGTCCATCAATGAAAATCACCTCCTCGGACGAGATATCTACCTTTGTCCGAGCACGTATTAGTTCAAATCTTCCTATCATCAGTGCCGTTTGATACTGTTATTTTTCATTATTAGCCTAGCTCTTTCACCCACTCTCTACAAATTTATTGTTTTGGGTTCAGTGGGCTCCAAATCCACATCTCCTTGGGCTTGGGCTGCAGAATCTGACCCTACAGGTACTTTCTAGGATACTCTTCTACTAGTAGAGCCTATAGAGTGTACAATTTGAGAACCAAGACAGTCATGGAATCTTCAAATGCTGTAATAAATGATGAAGTGTGTTCAGAAGAACTTTCAGAAAGCACTGCTCCTGTTCAAGATAAGTCTCTTGAAGTTGATGATTCACTTCCTGCTGAGTATGTGGGGAAACATAGTGAGGAAGAGCTGCTGGTGTTGAATGATATAGTCTTAGTACCATCAAGTTCAGAACCATCCACTCCGGTTCATGACCCTCGACAGGTACAAAGTGAGCTCAGTCCTCCATCTGAACAAAAAGGTACCACCACATCTCTTGTTAAAGGTCCATCCTCTAGAGTGAGATTGAATCATCCTCCCACAAATATATTGGGTAGCCTGAATGATAACATGAGACTGAGATCAAAAGCCTTGAATGTGATTACTCACTCATGTTATCTGTCCCAATTTGAACCAAAGAAGGTGGATGAAGCACTTCAAGATGCTGATTGGGTAAATTCCATGCATGAAGAACTTCATCAATTCGTTCGGAATGATGTGTGGGAATTAGTTCCTTGGCCGGAAAATGTAAATGTGATTGGAACTAAATGGATCTTTAAAAACAAGTCAGATGAACATGGCACTGTGATCAGAAACAAATCAAGGCTTGTTGCACAAGGGTACACACAGGTGGAAGGAATTGATTTTGATGAGACCTTTGCACCAATTGCAAGGTTGGAATCCATTCGAATACTGTTGGTCATAGCTAGTCATCTAAACTTTAAGTTGTATCAAATGGATGTCAAGAGTGCTTTCTTAAATGGCATGTTGCAAGAAGAGGTATATGTTGAGCAACCTAAGGGATTTGTAGATTCTCACAGACCGGATGATGTCTACAAGTTGAAGAGAGCCCTCTATGGGTTGAAGCAAGCTCCTAGGGCTTGGTATGATAGATTGACTGCATATCTCACTGAGCATGGATTCAAAAGGGGATCTGCAGATACAACTCTCTTCATAAGAAAGGATAAGACTGGTTTTGTTGTAGCTCAAATTTATGTTGATGACATTGTTTTTGGTGCTACTAATGATTTTTTTGCTCATTCTTTTGCAGATGAAATGAAGGCGATGTTTGAAATGAGCATGGTCGGTGAACTGACTTATTTTTTGGGATTACAGGTGAAGCAGACAGAGTCAGGAATCTACATCAATCAAGCTAAATATGCAAGAAATTTAGTCAAGAGATTTGGACTGGACAAGGCTGCTCATGCTAGAACACCAATGGCTGCTAATGTGAAATTAACAATTGATCCATCAGGTGAGTCTGTTGATGTTACTTTGTATAGAAGCATGATTGGTTGTCTCTTGTATTTAACTGCTAGTCGTCCTGATATCTCTTTTAGTATTGGTGTTTGCTCTAGATTCCAATCTAATCCTAAGGTTTCTCATTTAAATGTTGTTAAGAGAATTATCAAATATGTGAGTGGAACCTGTGATTATGGCTTGTTTTATAGCAAAGAGTCAAATTTGTCTCTTTCTGGTTTTTCTGATTCTGATTGGGCTGGGAATGCTGATGATAGAAAAACCACCACTGGGAGGTGTTTTTATGTTGGAGCCAATCTTGTGGCTTGGATGAGTAAGAAACAAAATTCTGTTTCTTTATCCACTGCTGATGCACAATATATTGCTGCTGGGAGTTGTTGTTCTCAGCTTCTTTGGATGAAAAAACTTTTGAGTGATTATGGGATTCCTCAAGACACCATGGTTGTCTATTGTGATAATTCTAGTGCCATAG
>JAFHAW010000095.1:0-65599 GCA_019022515.1 Quercus aquifolioides | reverse complement strand
TTCTCTCCCATATAAGCTCAAATCTAACTTGCACATACAATATATAATGAAGAATTTTTTTTTTCCTTTTCTTTTTCTTTTTAAGTGTTAGATTAAATTATACTTTATTACAGTGATCATAATATGGCTGTAGGTGATAGGGGTTGTTTGGTACCTGCTTTAAGCAATAGTTTTCAGTATTTAAATAAACAATAGCACTTCTGAAATGTATTTTTATAACACTCAACATGTATTTTCACAACACTGAAAACTGAACAACAATACTTTAAACAATGCTACCAGACGGGCCTCAATTAATGGTTGTTATTTATTTTGGGATAAAGAAGATCTATGTAATGCTACTCAAGGCAAACTAAGACATGGAATTTCTCTCTCATTTGCTCCAAAGTTAAAGAAACCAAAGATGTTGTGTTTGGGCAGAACATTCCATAGAAATTTGGAGGGGTCTATTTTTCATGCTAGTTTGTTTGGATTGATTTTTATTTTTTATTTTTTTATTTTAAGAATGTTTTTCGAGTTTCTTGTTTGGTACATGATAGCAATAGCATTGAAAATTATGGATGAGAGAAACTTAAGTTGGTCAAGAGAAGACAAAAGTAAAAAGAGTATAGGTAGTTAATAATCTTGTTGAAAATATTCAAGATTGTAATTTCTCCTATTTATTGTAACTACAAAAATATAAAAAGTTAAAAATATACTATTTTATCTTTAAACTTTACTAATAGTTTATTTTTCATTAATTTTTTTTTTCTTTCATTTTTCAAAACTTTGTAGAAAGTTTTTTCTTCAATAATCTCTCCTCCTTATTTTCACTTCATAGCCCAACCAACTTGAAATTCAGACAATTATGAGGTCCTGAGCTCATAAGATAAAATACTAAAATAATAGTACCTAAAAAAATAAAAATAAATATAGCCATTGGTCATCACCGCCCTTGTAAACATACATACCTTAGGTGCTGTTTTTAAATTCCAACACTTCCAATTAAATAATTATGTTAACAAGAGTTAACACTTAACACATTCTTTTTTTCACTGTCTCTTTCAAATCTCTCACTGCCAGACTTATCATAGATGCATTGAACCCATTATTAGAAAACCGGATAAAGAAAAATTGATCCTCTTCGACTTTTCACACTCAAAGAAGGAGAAATTTGGCTTGAGTTGAAGTTTCAAAGAATATCGTTGAAACGTCCTAGCATTCTTTAGAGGGAAAATCTGGTGTGAAGATGAGTTAGTGTAAATACAGGGAATAAGGGAGACGACAAGTCAACCTCATAAACCAACATTCTTTCACCACGGGAACAAGAATACAAACAGATCTGGCTTTGCATCATAATGAAAAAATAATGGGATTAATGGAGAAGAATGCCCTTTGTCCTTCTTTGTGTTAGAGATTATATTAGACATATTAGCACCAATGTATAGGCCAAGCCCACTCTTGCTTGTACTAATAGTTTAGGGTTTAGTCGCCTATATATACTCATGTTAGGGTTCATTGTAACATAGGTTACTGTACTCACTCTTATACATAAGATGAAGCCTTAAAGGGATTCCTTCGTGGATGTATGCCGACAAGGCTAAACCACGTAACCTGTGTTTTGAATGTTCTATTCTATGCTTCCCCTTTCGCATCCACTCTAGCATATACAACATAGTATAACCATCGCGTTACTATATAATATATTCAACATCGTATCAGAGCCAACTTCATTCATGGCATTAACAAAACATCTCTACATAGCAAAGAAGATTCTACGTGTACACCACCATATAAAGTCACACTATTTGTCTAGATTAGACTTCATGGATCTCGTAGCCACCATGGCTCTGTGCTGTGTCAAAATCCAACAACCAAGCAGTGTGACTTAACTTCTCAGATTTGTGCATATCAAGACTTTGTCTAAACAAAACCAACCCAGCCTCCCGCAAGAAAACCAGAAGTCGGTCTCCACTGACACTGACGTGCCTCCACGCGTTGACGCGTTTCGACAACTTCTCCACACTCCGTTAGGGATTTCTCAGGTTCAGATCCTCCTATGATACACGCGCCGCCTAATGGCCTTACAGCCATCAATCTGCAAACTTGTAAAATATGGAGGTATTGGGTGTTACATGCGCCTCCACGCGCCGCTAGGTTTCTAGCTTTCCTCCAAGTGCCAATGGACTACGCGCATGCCCAAAGAACCCTGCTGATGTCATTTGATGTCATTGGATGATGTCATCACTCCATCATCAACATGCAAGCACGTCCTTCAACCCCTAGTCCTCGTCATTGACAGTCATTGTATTCGTTAGCTTCTCTGCAACCCGATCATGGACCAACCCGGACCATGTGCGTTGACTTTTGGCTGGTGTTGACTTTGACCTTTGGTTTGACTTTTGCATTGACCTTTGACCAAAAGTCAAAATTTCTGAAAAGTTTATCTTGTCTAGTTTTTTGTGTAGATTCCAATTTTGAGACCACTCTTTTCTTCATTTGAAGCTCCAAAGTTGGTCAATTGGCACATTCTTCATTGTGGTTTCTTCAAAGGCATCTTCAAGGCATCTCCAAGTTATCTTCTCATGCTTATCTATCCTCAAGCCTTCATCGGCTTCCGCCTTGAGTTTGAAAGGAGGGTGTTAGAGATATATTAGACATATTAGCCAATATATAGACCCAAGCCCACTCCTGCTTGTACTAGTAGTCTAGGGTTTAGTCACCTATATATACTCATGTTAGGGTTCATTGTAACACAGGTTATTGTTTACACCCTTATATAATAAAATGTAGCCCTTAAGGGATTCCTCCGTGGATGTAGGCTGAGAAGGCTGAACCACGTAACCTCGTGTTCTCGGTGTTCCTATTCTATACTTCTCCTTTCGCATCCACTCTAGCATTACAAATAGTATAACACATCGCGTTGCTAATAATATATTCAACATTTTACTTGATTTTATAGAGAATTTTGAGAGCTTTGAGTGTGAGAAGTCAAATACTGTTGAAGGATTGTCAATTTAAGGAAACCATTGGATTCTTCTGAGATTGTGCTGGAAAAATCTTAGTTTTGTTGTCGATGTGAAGCTCACGAGCCAGTCCCTTCACAATTCTTTGCTTGGTTTTGATTAGAATTAGAGAGTTTGGATTTGGGAAGCATAATAGTCATTGGGTTCTTTTCAAGTTTGAGAAGTACAGGTTTCTCATTGAAAGAGACGTGAAAAAAAAGTAAAAAAGAAAAAAAGAACGGCGTTAAGCTTCAGTAATTGAATTATTTAATTGGACTGGTGCCTCCAATTTAAAAGGGTACCTAAGTTCCTGTAGCTAAGTTGGCCTATATTTCCATTCTCTCTCATTTCTGTTTGGTTAGCGAGAAATCTCAGAGAGAGGAAAAAAAAAAAAAACCCGGAATATAGTGTCTTAGATTTCGCTCATCTTAAAAAGAAACCCACCTCCAAATTTTCGGTCTTGTTCGAGAATTCGGCTTTCTTACGGCTCTCTGTACACACAGCCAAGGCTGAGGCCAACAAAAGCCACCCTTTTTCACAAGGTAAATCTGTATCCCTTTCTCTGTTCTGTTAATGATTTATGGGCTTCTTATTTGGAGTCTCTTAAATATTTTTAATTAATATTTCTTCTCTCTTTGTGTTTGTGTGTTGTGTTTCTGGATTTTTGCGTTGTCTCGGGTTAAGAGTAGAAAGCAGTACCCTTTATGGATATTGTTGAGAACAGAGCAATTTAATATATACTCTCATTTTATCTTTTCTCTTTTTTTTTGGCAAAGAAGGGGAAGGGGATTCATGTGGTTGAAATCTTTGTTCTTCCTTTGTTAATTATTATTTTAATGTGTCTTTCCAAGTTCACATCTATGGCATTTGTTGTCATGTTAATTCTATCATTGAAAATCAAATCAATGGTAGACACAAGTGAAAGTGATGTTGCTCCAATTACAATAGATCATGTCAATAGTTATGAAAATTTTTGTGTCCCTAGGCATTACTCATTTGTTATTGAGAAATTCTGATATTTTGTTGTGGCTCAAAAGAGGAAATCCATTGTTTTATTTTCTTTTATTATCCATTGATTTTTTTTTTTCTTGAGATTTAAAACATTTGATTATGTGCTTGTGTTCAAGCTCAAGTGCTTGATATTGAGCACGAACTTGACTTGACTAATGAAGCAAGCTGACCTCAACTTCAAGCTTTTAGAATCTTTGACAAGCTCAAGTTCAAAAAGTGTTTGTAGGCTTGGATCAAGTTCAAGCGGAGTTTGAACATGCTATCTTTATTATCAAACCAAGCTCGACCATTCTATACTTGGCTTGAGTTGATTACAGCCCTCCTAGTTGAAGTCCTATGTATGTTTCTCTTTTTTTCCTATGTTTTCTCAAGTACCTTTTTTTTTTTTTGATAGGTAATAGATATTTTCATTAAAAAAAAGTACATCATTTTCACGATGATGAACAGATTATACTAGAAACAAATACAAACAAATCAAACAGAAACAGAATGCACAATCAAGACGTTTTGAATTTAAAGTTGTGCGCTTTGTGCTTGAAGATTTTCATCTTGGATTATTATTTGTTTGGCATTGTATTAGGATGTCCTGCAATCAAAAAGTAAAATTGTATGACTTGGAATTCTTTGTTTCTTTATTATTGAAAGGAATTATCGATGTTGAACTTATGTATTGGGTTTGTATGATCGGTTTTCTGTATTGGGGTCTTAGAGATTGTTTTGATTCAATGATTATCTCAAATAAGAGCAAGGGCTTTCTCATATTATTGCATTGGAATAAAAGGTAACCTGTAATGTTTTGAGTGATTACACAGATATGTGAGTATAGTTTACCATATAAAGTTTATAATAAGAATTACAAATGTACATATAAATGGTGTTAGGTTCTAAATGTTTAGAACAATTGGCAAAACGTGAACACAAACTTGTCTAGATATAGATCTTAGAGTCTATTGGTTTTATTAGACAATGCTCAAGGTGATCAAGTCAAGATTCAAGAACATACAAGCTGCAGGAAGTAGACTTCATATTTTGCCTAGTTCGATTGATCGAAGAATAGGCTTGATCAATCGAAATCGTATCTGCAGAATTTTAAGTCGCCCAACAGCAGCTTAAGCCCAGTAAGGATTAGGGTTTCAAATCTAATTCTCCCACTATATAAAGGAAACCCTAAGCAACGTTTTTGTGACTTTAGAGAGAGAGAAGAGAGTGCCTCTTTTGTATCTAGGGTTTTGTACCCAAACCTCTCTAAGTCTTTGTTGCTCTATTGTGGGTTTTGTGAATCTTTGTGAGATCTTTGAGAGCTTTTCCTTCACATAAACTTAGGGTTTTCAAGATAGAGATTATTTCAATATCTTGATGATCAACAAGGTTGCTGCCATTGGAGCTTAAAGAATAACAAGCGTGGTGCTTGTAGCTGATTGAGAATCCAAGAAAGAAGGAGTCCATGATTCGAAGCTTGCACGTGGTCGTGTTAGTAAGTTCTACAGGTGGGTAGCATTAGGAAGTTGAGCAGGGAGCTTGTAAGTCCTTTTGTATGAACTTCGATTCTTTCATAGTGGATTCAGGTTTGCCTTGAGGATAGGTGGGTCAATTCCTCCCCAGATTTTTACCGTGTGGTTTCCTGGTGATCATATCTTGTGTTATTATTATTCCACTGCTTTATATCTTGATATGATTGTGTGATTGTGATAACCTAGATTTGCATAAATTGACTAAGTTAATCACTTGGCTAATTAACTAGGCTAATCTGGTTGGGTTAAGGGGTCTAAATTTCTATCAAGTGATATCAGAGCGGGTAGCTCTTCTGTTTTAGATCTTTTGATCTAAAAGCTGATCCTTGACCCTGTTATCATGAATAATTTGAAGTGTCTTTCTGCTCATGTTTGTGATGATTTGAATAAAAAGGACACTAATGTTTCTGTTGATTTTTTTGATGCTTTTGAAACTCTTTGTAAGGAATTATCTAAATCTTTGAAAATTGCTAAGAATTTTAAAGAAGAGTTAAAATTGGCTAATCTTGAAAAAGAGGATTTGATTGTGAGATTAGATGAGTCTAATAAAAAGAATGAATTTTTGAGAAATCAAATTTCCTCTCAAGATGAGAAGATGAAAAGCTTGGAACAAGAGTTAGTTGAGTCTCAAACTAAACTTGAAATTTTGACTAGTACCAAGCCTGCTGTTGATAACAGAAGTGTTTTTGTTTCTCTTAAGCCTAAAACTGAGAAAGTTTATATCCCTCCTTTTAAGAGGAATAATAAAGAAAAGGCTTATTTTGTTAGGTTAGACAAAGGTAAAAGTTCTAATGTAGACGCTAAAGTTTCTACACCTAAGTCTAAACCTACTGTTAGAGAGCATAATAAATTTGGTTTTTGTTGCCTACTTGTCACTTTTGTGGTGTTGTTGGTCATATTAGACCAAATTGTTCTTTGTTGAGGCAAAAATCACAAATCTGAGAATAGGTTTGCTGTTAGGAATACTGATGTTCTTGAATTTGTTCCTATTTGTCACTTTTGTGGTGTCCGTGGTCACATTCATCTTAATTGTCATAAATTGAAATTTAAGCATTCTGTGTTTCAATCTAGGATATGTAATGATATTTATCCTGCCATAAGTCTAAATAAATTGTTTCATATGCTTTTGAAAAGTTTAAGCTTGTTGGCTTCTGAAAGGAATTTGCAGGATTTCAGTCTCTCTCAAAAGATTGGTGTAATTTCTCAAATACACTCTGCTTCTCATGGATTTTCACCTATAAAGCCGAATACTCGTGCTAAATGGGTGAGAAAAGATTCTCAAGGTGAGTGTTGTTAACTTGTCCTTGATTTAATTCTTTCAATTATTTGTGGACATGTTTTGTTTTTGTTTTTGGTTGTTTTGTTTTTTTAGGTTGTTTTTTATTTTTATTTTTTTAAAAATCCAAAAACATTGAAAATTTCAAAAAGACAAAAAAATTTTATTTTGTGTCTTGTTTTATTTTTCTTGAGGATTACATGAGTTATGATATCTCTCTCTTGATTTAGAACATGCTTGACATTGTGGAAAAACTTAAATAGTTTGTGCTAAGCTATTTCTGATTTTGTGTGAGTATGTACTAGTTAGTACATGTACTCAAAGGTTAATTAAGAAATTGATATTTCTTGTTTGTGTACCCTCTATAGCTTAGTTATGCACTGTCATGCATTGCATTTGCATTGTTCATTTAGCATAATATGTGCTTTTTTGTTTTTTTGGTCATATAGTTTTTTGAAACCAAAAAGATTTTTGTGTTTTGTATTTCACATCTTGGATTTATAATCAAGATTGGCCACCTTATTTTTACATAACATGTTATGTACCTTGTTTAGCTTTGATGAGCTTATTTATTGCACTTGACTAGTTGAAGTTTTGAAGTGCATGTTGTGTGGGAAAGATATTTATGGTATTTATCACTTTGTCTTAATCTTGAAGTCACATATTATTTGATTGTCGGACTTAATCCTTTTGAGAAAGGCATAAATAACCATCTCACACTATTCACTAGCCAATCATGAACACCTTAGTGCATATCATAAGATTTTGTGCTCGAGCAAGTATAGCACATGCACAAAAAGAACATAAGGGTAGCCTCGGTTTAATTGCTTAATGCTTAAATTGGTGTGTACTATTAGGCTTGATGCCAAATCACATAATTAAAATTGGTGTGTATATTATGAGGCAAATTCAAGAAACTTACATGATTGCAAGCTTTTGTTCTAGGAGATGTGAGAGTTATATGATGTAACTCTTTAGGTGATAGTCTTTTTTAAATTCTATGTGATGAATTTGTAGACTTTGTGATTGATTGGTTATTCACATATCACCTCACATGTATCTCAAGGCTTTGCTAGTTACACACACTACACAAGTTACTCTTTTGCTAAACTTGGTACATTTTATTGTGTGTGATCTTGTTATGGCCATCCGAGATTAAAAGTTCCTTAATTTTAATGCAAAATGTGTATAATGTTTGCGCTTTGAGGACAAATTGATTGAAAAATCTTGATTTTGGAAGATCTGGGTTAAATTCAAATGTTTTTGAAAAACTCTTCGTCTTATTACTCATGCATTTTTATAAAACAATGTACTTTGAGAAGTTTCTGCATTAAAATGCACTGTTTTCAAAAATTTGATTTTTCCAAACTTTCGATCGATCGAACCTGTTTTCGATTAATCGAATGCGATTAAAATTTTTGGTTTGAGTCTGCCTGACTCGATTGATGTTCGATCGATTCTCGATTGATCAAAACTGAAAAATTTTTAGTTTCTATATTTTTGACCAAAAATTTTTTTCATGCAACATTTGTGTTTAGGATTCACACGCATTGCATTGTTTTTGTATCCATCTTGAAATTTTGCAGTCATATCTCTCATTGTTTTCACACATAACATGCATACACATTTGCTAAATTGGGTACTCAACTTAATTTAAAAATTGATTGATTAATTTTTGAGTTTTGTACATTCTAGTATATGCTATTTCTTATATGTGAACTGTAGAAAATATTTTTCTTAAGAGATATGATGGATAATCAATGTGCAAATATTTCTCTACTCATGCAACTGTTTATGGGTCACATAGTCCTATATTTGCATTTTATTGAAAGAGAGAATATTTTTTCTTCATGTGTATCCTCCCCTTAGTTTTTAACTTTGGTTTGTGTGTTTTTTATTTTCCCCCACCTCCTAAGTTTCCCCAAAACTGTTTTCCCCAAAACTGTTTTGTTTTTCTATTTTTATAGGGGGAAAAGCTTATTTTTAACCTTTATTGTTCATAGGGGTAGTTGTCTCTATTTTCTATAGAGTTGTCTTCTTTTGCATCCCTTGATTCTCTATTTTCTCTTATCCTTTATTACGTATGTAGACTGTTTACCTCTTTGTATGAGTTGTCTTTGTCATACGTGACAAAAAGGGGAGAAATTATTGATTTATGGGAATCATGTTTGTCTGTTTAGAGGGAGTTGAAATTATTTTTGAAATGGGAGAATATAATAAAAACTTTTTGTTGTATCTAATTAGGGGGAGAGTTAGTTTATTTATGTTTTTATTTCTGTTTCTTGTTCACTGCTCATTGACTTACATTTATGAGTTATTCATGATATATGTCTTTGTTTTGTGTTTTGTGAAGTCAAGAATTTAATTTTGATTTACTTGTATTTTTTCCACACATGCGTTTATGCGTTTGTTGAGTGTTTCAGGAAATATACAGGTTGATTCAATTGAGCTGCTGTCTATACTTGCAACTAAGGATAGTAGTTAGATTGAATTTATTGTAATGGGCATTTTATTGTATTGGGTTGTTCTTGTATTTGAGCATTTCATTTTGTATGAAAGTTTTGTCACAAATTTCCAAAAGGGGAGTTTGTTAGGTTCTAAATGTTTAGAACAATTGGCAAATCGCGAACACAAATTTGTCTAGATATAGATCTTAGAGTTTATAGTTTTATTAGACAATGCTCAAGGTGATTCAAGTTAAGATTCAAGAACATACAAGCTACAGGAAGAAGACTTCATATTCTTCCTGGTTCGATCGATCGAAGAACAGGCTCGATCAATCGAAAATCGTATCTGCAGAATTTTAAGTTGGCCCAAATAGCAGCTTAAGCTCATTAAGGATTAGGGTTTCAGATCTACTTCTCCCACTTATAAAAGGAAACCCTAAGCAAACGTTTTTGTGACTTTTAGAGAGAGAGAAGAGAGTGCCTCTTTTGTATCTAGGGTTTTGTACCCAAACTCTCTAGTCTTTGTTGCTATATTGCGGTTTTTGTGAATCTTTTGTGAGATCTTTGAGGAGCTTTCCTTCACATAAACTTAGGGTTTTCAAGATAGAGATTATTTCAATATCTTGATGATCAACAAGGGTTGCTGCCATTGGGCTTAAAGAATAACAAGCGTGGGTGCTTGTAGCTGATTGGAGAATCCAAGAAAGAAGGAGTCCGTGGATTCGGAGCTTGCACATGGTCGTGTCAGTAAGTTCTACTGGTGGGTAGCATTAAGAAGTCGAAGGTGGAGCTTATAAGTCCTTTTGTATGAACTTCGATTCTTTCATAGTGGATTCAGGTTTGCCTTGAAGATAGGTGGGTCAAATCCTCCCAGGTTTTTACCGTGTGGTTTCCTGGGTGATCATATCATGTGTTATTTATTATTCCGCTGCTTATATTCTTGATATGATTGTGTGATTGTGATAACCTAGATTTGCATAAATTGACTAAGTTAAACACTTGGCTAATTAACTAGGCTAATCTGGTTGGGTTAAGGGGTCTAAATTTCTATCAACTGGTATACTAAAATATTGAAATGTATATGATGTTAACTGCAATAGCGCTGCACTAGCCTCAATTACCACTAGGTATATTTGATGACCTACATTCATGTAATCTAGCGCTGCTAAGTACAAATGTGTTCTTTGGTTGCAAAAGGTGCAATATAATATTTATATATATATATATATCTCAACCTAAGTTAGATGATAAAATAAATGGCTAGGATCTAAGTTAGATTTTTCCCATAAATAGCAGCAGGTATAACCATAGTTAAGTATCCAAGTTCTCATTTGGACCAAATCAAGTTGAATCCCCCCCCCCCCCCCTTTTTTTTTTTTTATTAGTCTAATCCCAACTATAGGAGGTGCTTTACTTGATTACACTTTTTAGGAATTTCTTGCTTTTGACCCCTGCATTATCTATATATTACTAAAAGCTGAAGCGTAGCATTTATTGTTGCTATGCTCCAGTTAAGCCACATCAGCGTCCACCTCATTATCATTTTCTTTTCAATTTTCCTATAATTGTTTTTAACATTTACTTTTTATTTTATTTTAATATTTACATTTTTCCAACCTTTCTTCATCCTTACCTTTTCATCTCCCTACTACCCTCTACATAAATATTATTCTTCTTCTTTTCATCTCCCCACTACTCTCTACATAAATATTATACTTCTTCTTTCTCTTCATCTTCCTTTATTTTGTCTCTTCTTATTCACACTCTCTTACTATAAATTGGTAACTATCTATTCCATTCTATGCATGGTTTTTTCTCACAAAAAAAGGTTCTCTCTCTCTCTCTCTCTCTCTCAATTTTTCGATGAATTTTTTTATACATTCTTCTATTTATGCCAAATTACTAATCTTTGGGAATCCTTTCTTTTCTTTTTTTCTTCTTTGTTTTTCTACACTAGAATCATTATGCTCATTTCTCACTTAATTTAATCGGGTAGTTTGCCGGAATTCAAAAAAAGGTTCTCTCTCTCTTTCTCTCTCAATTTTTCGATGAATTTTTTATACATTCTTCTATTTATACCAAATTACTAATCTTTGGGAATTTTTTTTTTTTCTACACTAGAATCATTAAGCTCATTTTCTCACTTAATTTAATTGGGTATTTTGCAGGAATTCATGTAAACCAGACAATAAGGAATTTACGGCATTGGAGAACGCCTGAATATATACCAGCCAAAAGTTGAAAGTCAAGCAAATTTGTGGAGCTATGATTAAGCTTCAAATGGGATTGATGGTATTGCCAATGTTCTTTAATTAGCATCCTTATTTCTATTTCTCTATATATGTTTCCTAGAATTAATATTAGTCTCATTTTTATTTTCTCTATTATATATTCTAGGTAAACCAAGAGTTCTTTAAAACTCCACATTGGTTAATGCCATTGAGATTTGTTTTTTAATTTTTTTTTCCTCTTTAATTGTTAAATGTTACCCTTTTTTGCTCTTTCTTATAACTCTAATTAATGTTGATGGTTCTTTTTTTTTTTTTTTTGGGTAGTTAAGGTTGATGGTTCTTTCTTACAGAGAAAAGAAAAAATTGAAAACAATTGAATTCTGTATAAACCAGTACCTAAAGGGGACATGAGCCTTTGTTTATTTTATTAGAGACAATATATTAAAGGGGCATATCCTTTGGCCATTGCATTGCATTTCTTAGAGGTTAAAAGATAAAGCTTGTCATTATAGGAAACATTTTGGGTGGGGATAAGGGTGTCATTTTGTTTGCTCTAAGAGTAACAAAAGATCCTATTATAAAGGAAGCCCACAATCATATCACATGCTTATTACACTAACCATGAGCACTACTCATTATTCTCTCTCACCATGTTTCTACTACATTGCATTTAGCAACCTAAGATTAAAATTTATTCCCGATAGAAGACTTGTAGAATCATTCAGTTTTTATAGGAAACTAGCTGCAGACTCGCATGATGCGTGGGAATATAAATATTATGCAATGAAGTGTAATATATAAAAAGTAACAATTACTTCAAGCATTGTTTTTTTTTTCCCAAAAAAAGAAAAAAGAAAAAAGAAAAGATTTTTACACCTTTTTTTTTTAATCTTTGTATCTCTACAAATATATCATTTTAATATTTTTTGTGTATCTCATTAATAATTTTTAAGGTGAACCATATTCTTCTAACTTTGTTGTAGTGTGTTACATTTGCTTAATATACAACTCATCTCTTAAAGAATAAGGAAATTATTATAATAATAAAAAATAATCACAAAATTACAGTGTTAACTTAACCAAAATTAAAATAAACTAAAGAAATAAAAAATAGATTTTATAATAATTTATTAGTCAAAAATTAGCAGGCATATTCAAATTTCTATTCCAAAAACAACTAAGTATTAATCCAAACCAAAATTCAATCAAAATTATAAAAGGGAAAGAAAAGACTTTCTTATGGGAAATTAAAAAGCACAATCCTAAAACACATTAAAAAAAAAAAACCATCAATCTTAATTTGAGTTATAAGAAAGAACAAAAATCTTTTATGTGCAATTGTTCTCTTTATTGGTATTTATTGTTATATATTTTATTTTTACTTTTTTTTCTTCTCATCTTATGTTATTCAACATTTAAATTCAGTCACATCTTCTACACCATTAAATTATTTATATTTTCTCTCTTTTTTATTTTTAATAATTAAACATGGAATATTTTATTTAAATAATAAAATTATCCTTAAAAAATTGTACTTTTTTTTTATTTACATTTACACTTTGTCTAAGCTTTTTTCTTACTTTTATCTTTTCATCTCCCCACTACCTTCTACCTTAATATCACTATTCATCTCCCCACATCTTCCATATCATTAAATTATTTATATTTTTCTCTCCTTTTTATTTAAAAATTAAAAATTAAAAATTTTACTTAATTTCAATAAATAAAAGTGTCATCATAAAGTGGAGTAATACTAGGGACACACTCATTCTCAAATCCAATACATCAAAGTAAAAATATAATACAAAAAAAAAAATGCCAATTGGGAAACACTAAATTAAAAAAATAATAATAATGAGGATATCAAACCAAATATAATATAAAGAAACTAATAGTTATGGATATACTAACTTAAGAGTAGCAAAATTAAATGAAAAAAAAAAACTTCAATGCATATTTAACGCAATAAAATCATCATCAAATTTTGAAAAACAATAGGCTGCTTATGGAGAGAGAGAGAGAGAGAGAGAGAGAGAGAGATGGTAAAGAAAAAAAAAATCAAATGTCAATTAGTAACTATTAATTGGAAAACAAAGAGGTTGTAAAGAGAAGTAAAATAAAAAATAAATATGACCAATATGGAGAACATTAAAAACTTTATGTTGCAATAAAATCAACTGTTACATTCACTTAAAAAATTGAATCAATAATCAATAATTATACACAATCATAGCAATATATTTAAACTTAAAACTAATCAAACTCTAATTCATAACTAAAAAGAGATGTTCTCGTGTAATAATAGAAATTACATAAGAAATAAAGTTAGAAAATTTTAAAATCCCTTTTTTGACATTTCATTTAACTTTATATTTATATATATGTATGTATGTATGTATGTGTATATATATATATATATATGTAATCTTCATACACAATTACATTTAAAAATCTAATAAACAATGCTACATCTCATTTAACACCTCTGTTATGAAAATTATTAGCCAGTAAATATATGATAATAGTAAAAAATGTTATAAATTAAATTATGGAAAAAAAGTGATAAAACTAATTAGCTACCATCATTGTGAAGTAGTAGTATATGATTTTACACATCTAAAGAAGTGGAATATATAGAGTTTACTTAAGGTATATGTAAAGATTCACGTTAAAAAAAAGATATGTAAAGGTTAAAAAAATGTATATTCTATAAATAAATAAAAAGGTATATGTAAGGTTTTTATTAACTTAAAAGAAAATGAAAAATCAATTATTAACAACAACAACAACAACAATAATAATAATAATAATAATAATATAGAGGTAATTACATTCCCCTTCCTTGAGGTTTGAAGAAATGACACTCTATCCCAAATTTGAAAGGAAACAATATTTCCACCCTTTACATTTGTTTAAACAAACTTTGTTAAATTAATATTAAAATATTGTGTACTAACCTGCCTGTGCTTAAGGTAGGTTCCAAAATTATCCTTAATTTTAAAATTAAATCCTCTTATTTTAAAATTTTATATTAAAGTGTATTTCAAAATATTAAGTAATGTCTTTTGCTTTTTTTTCCCCCCTTTTCTTTTCCCAATGAGTTATGGAGAGATTTGTCATTTCAAATCTTTGGTATTTTATAAATTTGTATTTTAATTCTAAAGTTATGAGTAATGTCTTTACTATCCATGGTTAAACATTTATAAACAGATTCTTAAATAAATTTAAAATATTTTGTTATTAATATAAACAAAATGGGAGAGTGTCATTACTTATTACTCCAAATATATTTAATAAGATCACCCTAAAAAAAAAATTATCTCGCGCAATGCACGGGTCTGTGACTAGTTTGTTATAATTATGAAGTGAAGATTAGAGTGAGAGAGAGAGAATGTTTATGTTTCATTAATGTCATCTTTTTCTTTCAATTTTTTAAAGAAAGAATTCAGTTTGTACTATATGTACATGTGCATTTACCATGGAAGCAATTTTCTTTCTTAGATGTCTAAAAAGAAAAATATAGGGAGGTCTTCATATGATTTTACTGATGTAGAGAAGCATATGTTAGGGTCCTTGGAGAGGTTGTAAGGTTGAATGTTATCAACCACCTTGTTGCTTTATTCCGTGCCAAATTTACTTGTATTTTAGCAATTAGTAATCCTGTTTTTAGGTGGGACTCTTGTAAGGATAGTGTGTGAAAGAGTGTGAAGAAATGTTCAAGATTGTGCAAGGAAGTAGAGTTTCGTGGCTCATGACTGGCAAGCCGCCAACTACTCCACACGTGAGAAGCATGCGGGGAGGTGAAGGGTTATGCAGCTGTCGCACTACAGGACAAAAGTTCCAGGCTGGCAAGGCCGTTAACTCGCAGCTTGAACTCGCGACTCAGACCAGTCACAAGGCCTAAGCCGCCAAACCACCCTGTTTGGGAAAAATTGTCTCTTCATATTCCAAACACACACCACTATATATAGACCCTTATACCCACGAAATGTAGAGAGCTTCCAGAGAGAATTTTGAGAGAGAAACCCTAGAAGAAAAACAAGATTGACTCATCCCCAATCTTCATCTAAGAAACTCTTCAATTCCTCTACTCTCTTCCTCTCCATTGACACATCTTTGAGAGGTCATTGACCAAATCCTTTTCTCACCATACCCGCGTCGTGAGAAGGCATTTTGGTGATTAGGGAAGCAGTTTGGAAGGGACCAATGGTTATTGGGTTGATGCTATAGTTTATATGCGGAATCCGGCAAGCTAAAAAAAGACAAAGGTTCGCGTAACCTCGTTGGAGCAAGAACTTGAAGGGTTTAGGTACCTGGGTAGATTTAGGCTTGGAGGGTCTGTTGCTGTTCATGTATCCCAACTTTATTTTCTAGTGGATTATTGACTGCTTGGAGGGCGGCAGAGAGGTTTTACGCCGAGGGCTTCGGTTTCCTCTTCGATAACACATTGCATGTTGTCCTTGTGTTTGCATCTTTCTTCCCTTTATCTTTGCCTTTTATTTTCTGCTGTGGATGTAATTATAATTGGCTTAGAGTATTTATCAATTCTGTGTTTCACTTATGTTCATGGTCCGCACATTAATTGTTTGATAATAAGCTTGAATTGATAATTTGTAATTTGGGGTCTAAACGTTCAAGGGTGTTTTATATACATATTGAACACTCAATTGGTATCAGAGCAAAGGGTGTTGCAATCCCTCAAGACATCAGTCCCATGACTCCATTGTCAGCAATAAACAAATTCACCATCACTAGGATACAAAAGTCGTCTTCCAGGTGATGAAGAGGAGGGTAATCATGGAGAAGGTGAACCAATGGAAACTGAAGTTGAGGCTACAGGACATACTTCAACACCTAGAAGTAGAGCCAAGAGGAGTAAGGCTTCTACGTCATCAACTGTACCTCTTGATGCATTTCAGATCATCCTAGAGAGGCTTGATGGACTTAGAGAGGTTCAAAATCAGCATACTGAAAGGATGACAGCAATGCAGGATCAGCTTGATGTAATCTCAGCTAAGTTTGACAGCATCTACACCAACCAAGAGCAGTGACCCTTTGGCCATTCCGGTCAAAAATGGGGAGAATTTTTGGGGGCAGCACTTGAGGGGGAGTGCTTATTTGAGGGGGAGCTTTCATAATCATATGATGTTCTGTTTATAGTTTTGATAATATGTTTTGGATAAGTGTTGTTATTATTGGTTTGATACAATGTGGTTTTGGTTAATGTTTGGCTTAAACTGATAACTCTTGGATGGTTTTGAAACTTTGGTATTTATTTATATTTTGATGATGTTTTTCAGTAGGTTATTACTTTATGTTTGTACCTGGTACCTTTGTAAGTTTTTAAGGTTATTACTTTATGTTTGTACTTGGTACCTTTGTAGGTTTTTAAGGTTATTAGCTTATGTTTGTACCTGTTGCATCTTTAAGCTTTTAAGGTTATGTTTCCATGCTTTATAGCTTTCGTACTTGATGTTAAATGTTATGCACTTTTCTTCAGTACATCACTCTTGTGCCCTTTGTTGGATTTTTATCCTTAATGCAATTTCCTAGTGTTATTGCATTGGTTGAGTGTTGGAACTTCACTCTTGTGCCCTTGTAGGATTGTTCCTAGATGCATATATGTTTTATGCATTCGTTGAGTGATGGACATGCTAATGTTAGTTTGCAATTGAGCATGTTAGTTTGCAATTGAGCTTATTAGCTTGCATGTCTGGATGTTCATTCCTTGTGTGAATGAGCATTGCGATCACTATTTATAGTGATGGCTTTTGTTTGGTCAAGCCATGGTTTATTGCTTTATTGCTTAAGTCTATTTTTGCTTGATCGCATTGTGCTTGTTCCATTTGCATTACAAGTTTTCTGCATACAATGAACTTATTGTGTTGTTGTGTTTTCAGGAGATACTTGTTCTTATGGTTCAAGAGCTTCACGGATTCTAGAGTTAGATGTGAGTGAGTTTTCCAACTGTTCCCAACTCACGCGTTAAGTCTAGAGTTTGTTGTAGGGTTTTGTCACGGAATAGCCAAAGGGGGAGATTGTAAGGTTGAATGTTATCAACCACCTTGTTGGCTTTATTTTGTGCCAAATTTTCTTGTATTTTAGCAATTAGTAACCTTGTATTTAGGTGGGACTCTTGTAAGGGTAGTGTGTGAGAGAGTGTGAAGAAATGCTCAAGATTGTGCAAGGAAGCAGAGTTTCGCGGCTAGGACTTGCGGCTGACTCGTGACTGGCAAGCCGCCAACTGCTCCACAAGTGAGAAGCATGTGGGGAGGTGAAGGGTCACGCCAGCTGTCGCACTACAGGACAAAAGTTTCAGGCTGGCCAGGCCATTAACTTGCGGCTTGAACTCGCGACTCAGACCAGTCGCGAGGCCAAGCCGCCAAACCACCCTGTTTGAGAAAAATTGTCTCTTCATATTCCAAACACACACCACTATATATAGACCCTTTACCCACGAAATGTAGAAAGCTTCCTGAGAGAATTTTGAGAGAGAAACCCTAGAAGAAAAACAAGATTGCACCACACCCACGTTTGTGTGAAGGCATCTTGGTGCTTAGGGAAGCAGTTTGGAAGGGACCAATGGTTATTGGTTAATGCTATGGTTTATAGCAGAATCCGGCAAGCTAGAAAAGACAAAGGTTCGGCGTAACCTCGTTAGAGCAAGAAGTTTGGAAGGCTTAGGTACCTGGGTAGATTAGGCTTGGAGGGTCTATTGCTGTTCATGTATCCCAACTTCATTTTCTAGTGGATTATTGACCGCTTGGAGGGCGGCGGAGAGGTTTTACGCCGAGAGCTTCGGTTTCCTCTTTGATAACACATCACGGGTTGTCCTTGTGTTTGCATCTCTCTTCCCTTTATCTTTGCCTTTTATTTTCTGCTATGGATGTGATTATAATTTGCTTAGAGTATTTATCAATTCTGTGTTTCACTTATGTTCATGTTCCGCACATTAATTGTTTGATAATAAGCTTGAATTGATAATTTGTAATTAGGGTTCTAAACGTTCAAGGGTGTTTTATACACATATTAAACACTCAGAGGTAATGTATTGACACAGAGAAAGCATATGTTAAGGTCTTTGGAGAGGTTATGTGGCGGGTCTTGAAAAAGAAATATGTTTCTTTAAAGTATTTAAACTTGTTTAAGGATATGTATGACTGTTTTGTAACTAGTTTGAATTTCCTATCACTATAGGTTTGCATCAAGGAACACCGCTTAAGTCTATATCTCTTTGCACCAGTGATGGATGACCTCACTAAATCAATTCAAGAGGAAGTCCCTTGATGTATGCCTTTTGCAGATGGCACAGTTTTAGTAAATAAAATAGACACGAAGTGGATGCCAAGTTAAAATTTTGTGAGACGCTCTATAATCTAAAGGATTTCAATTAAGTAGAATGCACGTTTAATAAAAGTTGAACAAAGATGAATGTGCTGTAAGACATGATGGTCAAGAGATGTTAAAGAGAAAGAGCTTTCAATATTTTGGATTAATAATTCCTAAAAATGGAGAGATTGAAAAGGATGTGAATCATAGGATAAGAGAATGGTGGACGAAGTAGAGAAGTGAATCAAGTGTAGTGTGTGATTGTAGAATGCCTATTAAGTTAAAGGGAAAATTTTATAAGATTGCTATAGAACCAATTATGTTCCATGATACTGAATGTTGGGCTATTAAGAGGCCAAGTATTCATTAAAATATTGGACTCTTTTAGCCAACATTCAGTATCATGGAACTTAATTGGTTCTATAGCATTCTTATAAAAATTTTCCCTTTAACTTAATAGGCATTCTACAATCACACACTACACTTGATTCACTTCTCTACTTCATCCACCATTCTCTTATCCTATGATTCACATCCTTTTCAATCTCTCCATTTTTAGGAATTATTAATCCAAAATATTGAAAGCTCTTTTTCTTTAACATCTCTTGACCATCATGTTTTACAGCACATTCATCTTTGTTCAACTTTTATTACACGTGCATTCTACTTAATTGAAATCTTTAGTTTATAGAGTGTCTCACAAAATTTTAACTTGGCATCCACTTTGTGACTATTTTATTTACTAAAACTATGCCATCTACAAAAGGCATACATCAAGGGACTTCCTCTTGAATTGATTTAGTGAGGTCATCCATCTGGTGCAAAGAGATATAGACTTAAGCGGTGTTCCTTGATGCAAACCTATAGTGATAGGAATTCAAACTAGTTACAAATAGTCATACATACCCTTAAACTAGTTTAAATACTTTAAAGAAACATATTTCTTTTTCAAGACCCGCACATAACCTCTCAAAGACCATAACATATGCTTTCTCTATGTCAATACATTACCTCTGAGTGTTTAATATGTGTATAAAACACCCTTGAACGTTTAGAACCCTAATTACAAATTATCAATTCAAGCTTATTATCAAACAATTAATGTGCGGAACATGAACATAAGTGAAACACAGAATTGATAAATACTCTAAGCAAATTAATCACATCCATAGCAGAAAATAAAAGGCAAAGATAAAGGGAAGAGAGATGCAAACACAAGGACAACCCGTGATGTGTTATCAAAGAGGAAACCGAAGCTCTCGGCGTAAAACCTCTCCGCCGCCTCCAAGCGGTCAATAATCCCTAGAAAATGAAGTTGGGATACATGAACAGCAATAGACCCTCCAAGCCTAATCTACCCAGGTACCTAAGCTTCCAAACTTCTTGCTCTAACGAGGTTACGCCGACCTTTGTCTTTTCTAGCTTGCCGGATTCTGCTATAAACCATAGCATTAACCAATAACCATTGGTCCCTTCCAAACTGCTTCCCTAGCACCAAGATGCCTTCACACAAACGTGGGTGTGGTGCAATCTTGTTTTCTTCTAGGGTTTCTCTCTCAAAATTCTCTCAGGAAGCTTTCTAATTTCGTGGGTATAAGGGTCTATATATAGTGGTGTGTGTTTGGAATATGAAGAGACATTTTTCTCAAACAGGGTGGTTTGGCGGCTTGGCTCGCGACTGGTCTGAGTCGCGAGTTCAAGCCGCAAGTTAATGGCCTGGCCAGCCTGAAACTTTTGTCCTGTAGTGCGACAGCTGGCGTGACCCTTCACTCCCCACATGCTTCTCACTTGTGGAGCAGTTGGCGGCTTGCAGTCACGAGTCAGCCGCAAGTCCTAGCCGCGAAACTCTGCTTCCTTGCAAATCTTGAGCATTTCTTCACACTCTCTACACCACTACCTTACAAGAGTCCCACCTAAATACAAGGTTACTAATTGCTAAAATACAAGAAAATTTGGCACAAAATAAAGCAACAAGGTGGTTGATAACATTCAACCTTACAATCTCCCCCTTTGGCTATTCCGTGACAAAACCCTACAACACTCTAGACTTAACGCGGTGAGTTGGGAACAGTTGGAAAACTCACTCACATCTAACTCTAGAATCCGTGAAGCTCTTGAACCATAGAACAAGTATCTCCTGAAAACACAACAACACAATAAGTTCATTGTATGCAGAAAACTTGTAATGCAAATGGAACAAGCACAATGCGATCAAGCAAAAATAGACTTAAGCAATAAAGCAATAAACCATGGCTTGACCCAAACAAAAGCCATCACTATAAATAGTGATCGCAATGCTCATTCACAAGGAATGAACATCCAGACATGCAAGCTAATAAGCTCAATTGCAAACTAACATGCTCAATTGCAAACTAACATTAGCATGTCCATCACTCAACGAATGCATAAAACATATATGCATCTAGGAACAATCCTACAAGGGCACAAGAGTGAAGTTCCAACATCAACCAATGCAATAACACTAGGAAATTGCATTAAGGATAAAAATCCAACAAAGGGCACAAGAGTGATGTACTGAAGAAAAGTGCATAACATTTAACATCAAGTACGAAAGCTATTAAGCATGGAAACATAACCTTAAAAGCTTAAAGATGCAACAGGTACAAACATAAGCTAATAACCTTAAAAACCTACAAAGGTACCAAGTACAAACATAAAGTAATAACCTTAAAAACTTACAAAGGTACCAGGTACAAACATAAAGTAATAACCTACTGAAAAACATCATCAAATATAAATAAATACCAAGTTTCAAAACCATCCAAGAGTTATCAGTTTAAGCCAAACATTAACCAAAACCACATTGTATCAAACCAATAATAACAACACTTATCCAAAACATATTATCAAAACTATAAACAGAACATCATATGATTATGAAAGCTCCCTCAAATAAGCACTCCCCCTCAAGTGCTGCCCCCAAAAATTCTCCCCATTTTGACCGGAATGGCCAAAGGGTCACTGCTCTTGGTTGGTGTAGATGCTGTCAACTTAGCTGAGATTACATCAGCTGATCCTGCATTGCTGTCATCCTTTCAGTATGCTGATTTTGAACCTCTCTAAGTCCATCAAGCCTCTCTAGGATGATCTGAAATGCATCAAGAGGTACAGTTGATGACGTAGAAGCCTTACTCTCTTGGCTTACTTCTAGGTGTTGAAGTATGTCCTGTAGCCTCAACTTCAGTTTCCATTGGTTCACCTTCTCCATGATTACCCTCCTCTTCATCACCTGGAAGACGACTTTTGTATCCTAGTGATGGTGAATTTGTTTATTGCTGACAATGGAGTCATGGGACTGATGTCTTGAGGGATTGCAACACCCTTTGCTCTGATACCAATTGAGTGTTCAATATGTATATAAAACACCCTAGAACGTTTAGACCCCAAATTACAAATTATCAATTCAAGCTTATTATCAAACAATTAATGTGCGGACCATGAACATAAGTGAAACACAGAATTGATAAATACTCTAAGCCAATTATAATTACATCCACAGCAGAAAATAAAAGGCAAGATAAAGGGAAGAAAGATGCAAACACAAGGACAACATGCAATGTGTTATCGAAGAGGAAACCGAAGCCCTCGGCGTAAAACCTCTCTGCCGCCCTCCAAGCAGTCAATAATCCCTAGAAAATAAAGTTGGGATACATGAACAGCAACAGACCCTCAAGCCTAATCTACCAGGTACCTAAACCCTTCAAGCTTCTTGCTCCAACGAGGTTACGCCGAACCTTTGTCTTTTTTAGCTTGCCGGATTCCGCTAAATACTATAGCATCAACCAATAACCATTGGTCCCTTCCAAACTGCTTCCCTAATCACCAAAATGCCTTCTCACAGACGCGGGTATGGTGAGAAAAGGATTTGGTCAATGACCTCTCAAAGATGTGTCAATGGAGAGGAAGAGAGTAGAGGAATTTGAAGAGTTTCTTAGATGAAGATTGGGGATGAGTCAATCTTGTTTTTCTTCTAGGGTTTCTCTCTCAAAATTCTCTCTGGAAGCTCTCTACATTTCGTGGGTATAAGGGTCTATATATAGTGGTGTGTGTTTGGAATATGAAGAGACAATTTTTCCCAAACAGGGTGGTTTGGCGGCTTAGCCTTGTGACTGGTCTGAGTCGCGAGTTCAAGCTGCGAGTTAACGGCCTTGCCAGCCTGGAACTTTTGTCCTGTAGTGCGACAGCTGGCATAACCCTTCACCTCCCCGCATGCTTCTCACGTGTGGAGTAGTTGGCGGCTTGCCAGTCATGAGCCACGAAACTCTACTTCCTTGCACAATCTTGAACATTTCTTCACACTCTTTCACACACTATCCTTACAAGAGTCCACCTAAATACAGGATTACTAATTGCTAAAATACAAGTAAATTTGGCACGGAATAAAGCCAACAAGGTGGTTGATAACATTCAACCTTACAACCTCTCTAAGGACCCTAACATATGCTTTCTCTACATCAATAAAAATCATATGAAGACCTCCCTATATTTTTCTTTTTAGACGTCTAAGAAAGAAAATAGCTTCCATGGCAAATGTACTTGTACATATAGTACAAACTGGAATTCTTTCTTTAAAAAAATTGAAAGAAAACGATGACATTAATGAAACATAAATATTCTCTCTCTCTCATCTAATCTTCACTTCATAATTATAACAAACTAGTCGCAAACCCGCGCATTGCGCGAGATAATTTTTTTTTAGGGTGATCTTATTATATATATTTGGGGTAATAAGTAATAACACTCTCCCATTTTGTTTATATTAATAACAAAATATTTTAAATTTATTTAAGAACCTGTTTATAAATGTTTAACCATGGTTAGTAAAGACATTACTCATAACTTTAGAATTAAAATACAAATTTATAAAATACCAAAAGATTTGAAATGACAAATCTCTCAATAACTCATTGGGAAAAGAAAAGGGGGGGGAAAAAAGAAAAAGACATTACTTAATATTTTGAAATACACTTTAATTTAAAATTTTAAAATAAGAGAATTTAATTTTAAAATTAAGGATAATTTTGGAACCTACCTTAAGTACAGGCAGGTTAGTACACAATATTTTAATATTAATTTAACAAAGTTTGGTTAAATAAATGTAAAGGGTGGAAATATTGTTTCCTTTCAAATTTGGGATAGAGTGTCATTTCTTCAAACCTCAAGGAAGGGAATGTAATACCTCTATATTATTATTATTATTATTATTATTATTGTTGTTGTTGTTGTTGTTAATAATTGATTTTTCATTTTCTTTTAAGTTAATAAAATCCTACATATACCTTTTTATTTATTTATAGAATATACATTTTTTTAACCTTTACATATCTTTTTTTTACGTGAATCTTTACATATACCTTAAGTAAACTCTATATATTCCACTTCTTTAGATGTGTAAAATCAATATACTACTACTTCACATGATGGTAGCTAATTAGTTTTATCACTTTTTTTCCATAATTTAATTTATAACATTTTTTACTATTATCATATATTTACTGGCTAATAATTTTCATAACAGAGGTGTTAAATGAGATGTAGCATTGTTTATTAGATTTTTAAATGTAATTGTGTATGAAGATTACATATATATATATATATATACACATACATACATACATACATATATATAAATATAAAGTTAAATGAAATGTCAAAAAGGGATTTTAAAATTTTCTAACTTTATTTCTTATGTAATTTCTATTATTACACGAGAACATCTCTTTTTAGTATGAATTAGAGTTTGATTAGTTTTAAGTTTAAATATATTGCTATGATTGTGTATAATTATTGATTATTGATTCAATTTTTTAAGTGAATGTAACAGTTGATTTTATTGCAACATAAAGTTTTTAATGTTCTCCATATTGGTCATATTTATTTTTTATTTTTACTTCTCTTTACAACCTCTTTGTTTTCCATTAATAGTTACTAATTGACATTTGATTTTTTTTTCTTTACCATCTCTCTCTCTCTCTCTCTCTCTCTCTCTCTCCATAAGAGCCTATTGTTTTTCAAAATTTGATGATGATTTTATTGCGTTAAATATGCATTGAAGTTTATTTTTTCATTTAATTTTGCTACTCTTAAGTTAGTATATCCATAACTATTAGTTTCTTTATATTATATTTGGTTTGATATCCTCATATTATTATTTTTTTAATTTAGTGTTTCCCAATTGGCATTTTTTTTGTATTATATTTTACTTTGATGTATTGGATTTGAGAATGAGTGTGTCCCTAGTATTACTCCACTTTATGATGACACTTTTATTTATTGAAATTAAGTAAAATTTTTAATTTTTAATTTTTAAATAAAAAGGAGAGAAAAATATAAATAATTTAATGATATGGAAGATGTGGGGAGATGAATAGTGATATTAAGGTAGAAGGTAGTGGGGAGATGAAAAGATAAAAGTAAGAAAAAAGCTTAGACAAAGTGTAAATGTAAATAAAAAAAAAAGTACAATTTTTTAAGGATAATTTTATTATTTAAATAAAATATTCCATGTTTAATTATTAAAAATAAAAAAGAGAGAAATATAAATAATTTAATGGGTAGAAGATGTGACTGAATTTAAATGTTGAATAACATAAGATGAGAAGAAAAAAAGTAAAAATAAAATATATAACAATAAATACCAATAAAGAGAACAATTGCACATAAAAGATTTTGTTCTTTCTTATAACTCAAATTAAGATTGATGGTTTTTTTTTTTTAATGTGTTTTAGGATTGTGCTTTTTAATTTCCCATAAGAAAGTCTTTTCTTTCCCTTTTATAATTTTGATTGAATTTTGGTTTGGATTAATACTAGTTGTTTTTGGAAATAGAAATTTGAATATGCCTGCTAATTTTTTGACTAATAAATTATTTAAAATCTATTTTTTATTTCTTTAGTTTTATTTAATTTGGTTAAGTTAACACTGTAATTTTGTGATTATTTTTTATTATTATAATAATTTCCTTATCTTTAAGAGATGAGTTGTATATTAAGCAAATGTAACACACTACAACAAAGTTAGAAGAATATGGTTCACCTTAAAAATTATTAATGAGATACACAAAAAATATAAATGATATATTTGTAGAGATACAAAGATTAAAAAAAAAAGTGTGTAAAATCTTTTCTTTTTTCTTTTTTCTTTTTTTGGGAAAAAAAAACAATGCTTGAAGTAATTGTTACTTTTATATATTACACTTCATTGCATAATATTTATATTCCCACGCATCATGCGAGTCTGCAGCTAGTTTCCTATAAAAACTGATGATTCTACAAGTCTTCTATCGGGAATAAATTTTAATCTTAGGTTGCTAAATGCAAATGTAGTAGAAACATGGGTGAGAGAGAATAATGAGTAGTGCTCATGGTAGTGTAATAAGCATGTGATATGATTGTGGGCTTCCTTTATAATAGGATCTTTTGTTACTCTTAGAGCAAACAAAATGACACCCTTATCCCCACCCAAAATGTTTTCCTATAATGACAAGCTTTATCTTTTAACCTCTAAGAAATGCAATGCAATGGCCAAGGATATGCCCCTTTAATATATTGTCTCTAATAAAATAAACAAAGGCTCATGTCCCCTTAGGTACAGGTTTATACAGAATTCAATTGTTTTCAATTTTTTCTTTTCTCTGTAAGAAAGAACCATCAACCTTAACTACCCAAAAAAAAAAAAAAAAAAAGAACCTCAACATTAATTAGAGTTATAAGAAAGAGCAAAAAAAGGGTAACATTTAACAATTAAGAGGAAAAAAAAATTAAAAAACAAATCTCAATGGCATTAACCATGTGGAGTTTTAAAGAACTCTTGGTTTACCTAGAATATATAATAGAGAAAATAAAAATGAGACTAATATTAATTCTAGGAAACATATATAGAGAAATAGAAATAAGGATGCTAATTAAAGAACATTGGCAATACCATCAATCCCATTTGAAGCTTAATCATAGCTCCACAAATTTGCTGACTTTCAACTTTTGGCTGGTATATATTCAGGCGTTCTCCAATGCCGTAAATTCCTTATTGTCTGGTTTACATGAATTCCTGCAAAATACCCAATTAAATTAAGTGAGAAAATGAGCTTAATGATTCTAGTGTAGAAAAAAAAAAATTCCCAAAGATTAGTAATTTGGTATAAATAGAAGAATATATAAAAAATTCATCGAAAAATTGAGAGAGAAAGAGAGAGAGAACCTTTTTTTGAATTCCGGCAAACTACCCGATTAAATTAAGTGAGAAATGAGCATAATGATTCTAGTGTAGAAAAAACAAAGAAGAAAAAAAAGAAAAGAAAGGATTCCCAAAGATTAGTAATTTGGCATAAATAGAAGAATGTATAAAAAATATCATCAAAAAATTGAGAGAGAGAGAGAGAGAGAGAGAACATTTTTTTTGTGAGAGAAAACCATGCATAGAATGGAATAGATAGTTACCAATTTATAGTAAGAGAGTGTGAATAAGAAGAGACAAAATAAAGGAAGATGAAGAGAAAGAAGAAGTATAATATTTATGTAGAGAGTAGTGGGGAGATGAAAAGAAGAAGAATAATATTATGTAGAGGGTAGTGGGGAGATGAAAAGGTAAGGATGAAGAAAGGTTGGAAAAATGTAAATATTAAAAAAAAATAAAAAGTAAATGTTAAAAAACAATTATAGGAAAATTGAAAAGAAAATGATAATGAGGTGGACGCTGATGTGGCTTAACTGGAGCGTAGCAACAATAAATGCTACGCTTCAGCTTTTAGTAATATATAGATAATGCAGGGGTCAAAAGCAAGAAATTCCTAAAAAGTGGTAATCAAGTAAAGCACCTCCTATAGTTGGGATTAGACTAATCAAAAAAAAAAAGGGATTCAACTTGATTTGGTCCAAATGAGAACTTGGATACTTAACTATGGGTTGTACCTGCTGCTATTTATGGGAAAAATCTAACTCATATCCTAGCCATTTATTTTATCATCTAACTTAGGTTGAGATATATATATATATATATATATATATTGCACCTTTTGCAACCAAAGAACACATTTGTACTCAACAGCTAGATTACATGAATGTAGTCATCAAATATACCTAGTGGTAATTGAGGCTAGGTGGCAACGCTATTGCAGTTAACATCATATAGATTTCAATATTTTAGTATACCATTTGATAGAAATTTAGACCCCTTAACCCAACCAGATTAGCCTAGTTAATTAGCCAAGTGATTAACTTAGTCAATTTATGCAAATCTAGGTTATCACAATCACACAATCATATCAAGAATATAAAGCAGCGGAATAATAAATAACACAAGATATGATCACCCAGGAAACCACACGGTAAAAAACTGGGGAGGATTTGACCCACCTATCTTCAAGGCAAACCTGAATCCACTATGAAAGAATCGAAGTTCATACAAAAGGACTTATAAGCTCCACCTTCGACTTCTTAATGCTACCCACCAGTAGAACTTACTGACACGACCATGTGCAAGCTCCGAATCCACGGACTCCTTCTTTCTTGGATTCTCCAATCAGCTACAAGCACCCACGCTTGTTATTCTTTAAGCTCCAATGGCAGCAACCTTGTTGATCATCAAGATATTGAAATAATCTCTATCTTGAAAACCCTAAGTTTATGTGAAGGAAAGCTCCTCAAAGATCTCACAAAAGATTCACAAAAACCGCAATATGAGCAACAAAGACTTAGAGAGGTTTGGGTACAAAACCCTAGATACAAAAGAGGCACTCTCTTCTCTCTCTCTAAAGTCACAAAAACGTTGCTTAGGGTTTCCTTTATATAGTGGGAGAAGTAGATCTGAAACCCTAATCCTTAATGAGCTTAAGCTGCTATTTGGGCCACTTAAAATTCTGCAGATACGATTTTCGATTGATCGAGCCTGTTCTTCGATCGATCGAACCAGGAAGAATATGAAGTCTTCTTCCTGTAGCTTGTATGTTCTTGAATCTTAACTTGAATCACCTTGAGCATTGTCTAATAAAACCTATAAACTCTAAGATCTATATCTAGACAAATTTGTGTTCGCGATTTGCCAATTGTTCTAAACATTTAGAACCTAACAAACTCCCCTTTTGGAAATTGTGACAAAACTTTCATACAAAATGAAATGCTCAAATACAAGAACAACCCAATACAATAAAATGCCCATTACAATAAATTCAATCTAACTACTATCCATTAGTTGCAAGTATAGACAGCAGCTCAATTGAATCAACCTGTATATTTCCTGAAACACTCAACAAACGCATAAACGCATGTGTGGAAAAAATACAAGTAAATCAAAATTAAATTCTTGACTTCACAAAACACAAAACAAAGACATATATCATGAATAACTCATAAATGTAAGTCAATGAGCAGTGAACAAGAAACAGAAATAAAAACATAAATAAACTAACTCTCCCCCTAAATTAGATACAACAAAAAAGTTTTTATTTATATTCTCCCATTTCAAAAATAATTTCAACTCCCTCTAAACAAGACAAACATGATTCCCATAAATCAATAATTTCTCCCCCTTTTTGTCACGTATTGACAAAGACAACTCTTACAAAGAGTAAACAGTCAACATACGTAATAAAGGATAAGAGAAAATAGAGAATCAAGGGGATGCAAAAGAAGACAACTCTATAGAAAATAGAGACAACTACCCCTATGAACAATAAAGGTTAAAAATAAGCTTTTCCCCCCTATAAAAATAGGAAAAACAAAACAAGTTTTGGGGAAAACAGTTTTGGGGAAACTTTAGGAGGTGGGGAAAATAAAAACACACAAACCAAAGTTAAAAACTAAGGTGAGGATACACATGAAGAAAAAATATTCTCTCTTTCAATAAAATGCAAATATAGGACTATGTGACCCATAAACAGTTGCATGAGTAGAGAAAATATTTGCACATTGATTATCCATCATATCTCTTAAGAAAAATATTTTCTACAGTTCACATATAAGAAATAGCATATACTAGAATGTACAAAACTCAAAAATTAATCAATCAATTTTTAAATTAAGTTGAGTACCCAATTAGCAAAGTGTATGCATGTTATGTGTGAAAACAATGAGAGATATGACTGCAAAATTTCAAGATGGATACAAAAACAATGCAATGCGTGTGAATCCTAAACACAAATGATGCATGAAAAAAAATTTTGGTCAAAAATATAGAAACTAAAAATTTTTCAGTTTTGATCAATCGAGAATCGATCGAACATCAATCGAGTCAGGCAGACTCAAACCAAAAATTTTAATCGCAATTTCGATTAATCGAAAAACAGGTTCGATCGATCGAAAGTTTGGAAAAATCAAATTTTTGAAAAACAGTGCATTTTAATGCAGAAACTTCTCAAAGTACATTGTTTTATAAAAAATGCATGAGTATAAGACGAAGAGTTTTTCAAAAACATTTGAATTTAACCCAGATCTTCCAAAATCAAGATTTTCAATCAATTTGTCCTCAAAGCGCAAACATTATACACATTTTGCATTAAAATTAAGGAACTTTTAATCTCGGATGGCCATAACAAGATCACACACAATAAAATGTACCAAGTTTAGCAAAGAGTAACTTGTGTAGTGTGTGTAACTAGCAAAAGCTTGAGATACATGTGAGGTGATATGTGAATAACAATCAATCACAAAGTCTACAAAATTCATCACATAGAATTTAAAAAAGACTATCACCTAAAGAGTTACATCATATAACTCTCACATCTCCTAGAACAAAAGCTTGCAATCATGTAAGTTTCTTGAATTTGCCTCATAATATACACACCAATTTTAATTATGTGATTTGGCATCAAGCCTAATAGTACACACCAATTTTAAGCATTAAGCAATTAAACCGAGGCTACACCTTATGTTCTTTTTGTGCATGTGCTACACTTTCTCGAGCACAAAATCTCATGATATGCACTAAAGTGTTCATGATTGGCTAGTGAATAGTGGTGAGATGGTTATTTATGCCTTTCTCAAAAGGATCAAGTCCGACAGTGAAATAATATGTGACTTCAAGATTAAGACAAAGTGATAAACACCATAAACATCTTTCCCACACAACATGCACTACAAAGTTTCAACTAGTCAAGTGCAATAAATAAGCTCATCAAAGCTAAACAAGGTACATAAACTTGTTATGTAAAGATAATATGGCCAATCCTTGATTATAAATCCAAGATGTGAAATACAAAACACAAAAATCTTTTTAGTTTTAACAAACTTTATGACCAAAAACAAAAAAGCACATATTATACTAAATGAACAATGCAAATGCAATGCATGACAGTGCAAAACTAAGTTATAGAGAGTACACAAATAAGAAATATCAATTTCTTAATTAACCCTTGAGTACATGTACAAATTAGTACATACTCACACAAAATCAGAAATAGCTTAGCACAAACTATTCAAGTTTCTCCACAATGTCAAACATGTTCTAAATCAAGAGAGAGATATTATAACTCATGTAATCCTCAAGAAAAATAAAACAAGACACAAAATAAAATATTTTTGTCTTTTTGAAATTTTTCAATGTTTTTGGATTTTTTTTTTAAAAATAAAAATAAAAAACAACCTAAAAAAAACAAAACAAAACAACCAAAAACAAAAACAAAACATGTCCACAATTAATTGAAAGAATTAAATCAAGGACAAGTTAGCAACACTCACCTTGGAGAATCTTTTCTCACCCATTTAGCCGGAGTATTCGGCTTTGTAGGTGAAAATCCATGAGAAGCAGAGTGTATTTGAGGAATTACACCAATCTTCTGAGAAAGACTAAAATCCTGCAAATTCCTTTCAGAAGCCAACAAGCTTAAACTTTTCAAAAGCATATGAAACAATTTATTTAGACTTATGGCAGGATAAATATCATACATATCCTAGATTGAAACACAGAATGCTTAAATTTCAATTTATGACAATTAAGATGAATGTGACCACGGACACCACAAAAGTGACAAATAGGAACAAATTCAAGAACATCAGTATTCCTAACAGCAAACTATTCTCAGATTTTGATTTTTGCCTCAACAAAGAACAATTTGGTCTAATATGACCAACAACACCACAAAAGTGACAAGTAGGCACAAAAACAAATTTATTATGCTCTCTAACAGTAGGTTTAGACTTAGGTGTAGAAACTTTAGCGTCTACATTAGAACTTTTACCTTTGTCTAACCTAACAAAATAAGCCTTTTCTTTATTATTCCTCTTAAAAGGAGGGATATAAACTTTCTCAGTTTTAGGCTTAAGAGAAACAAAAACACTTCTGTTATCAACAGCAGGCTTGGTACTAGTCAAATTTTCAAGTTTAGTTTGAGACTCAACTAACTCTTGTTCCAAGCTTTTCATCTTCTCATCTTGAGAGGAAATTTGATTTCTCAAAAATTCATTCTTTTTATAGACTCATCTAATCTCACAATCAAATCCTCTTTTTCAAGATTAGCCAATTTTAACTCTTCTTTAAAATTCTTAGCAATTTTCAAAGATTTAGATAATTCCTTACAAAGAGTTTCAAAAGCATCAAAAAAATCAACAGAACATTAGTGTCCTTTTTATTCAAATCATCACAAACATGAGCAGAAAGACACTTCAAATTATTCATGATAACAGGGGTCAAGGATCAGCTTTTAGATCAAAAGATCTAAAACAGAAGAGCTACCCGCTCTGATATCACTTGATAGAAATTTAGACCCCTTAACCCAACCAGATTAGCCTAGTTAATTAGCCAAGTGATTACTTAGTCAATTTATGCAAATCTAGGTTATCACAATCACACAATCATATCAAGAATATAAAGCAGTGAATAATAAATAACACAAGATATGATCACCCAGGAAACCACACGGTAAAAATCTGGGGAGGATTTGACCCACCTATCCTCAAGGCAAACCTGAATCCACTATGAAAGAATCGAAGTTCATACAAAAGGACTTACAAGCTCCCTGCTCAACTTCCTAATGCTACCCACCAGTAGAACTTACTAACACGACCACGTGCAAGCTTCGAATCCATGGACTCCTTCTTTCTTGGATTCTCCAATCAGCTACAAGCACCCACGCTTGTTATTCTTTAAGCTCCAATGGCAGCAACCTTGTTGATCATCAAGATATTGAAATAATCTCTATCTTGAAAACCCTAAGTTTATGTGAAGGAAAGCTCCTCAAAGATCTCACAAAAGATTCACAAAAACCACAATATGAGCAACAAAGACTTAGAGAGGTTTGGGTACAAAACCCTAGATACAAAAGAGGCACTCTCTTCTCTCTCTCTAAAAGTCACAAAAACGTTGCTTAGGGTTTCCTTTATATAGTGGGAGAAGTAGATTTGAAACCCTAATCCTTACTGGGCTTAAGCTGCTGTTTGGGCGACTTAAAATTCTGCAGATACGATTTTCGATTGATCAAGCCTATTCTTCGATCAATCGAACTAGGCAAAATATGAAGTCTACTTCCTGCAGCTTGTATGTTCTTGAATCTTGACTTGAATCACCTTGAGCATTGTCTAATAAAACCAATAGACTCTAAGATCTATATCTAGACAAGTTTGTGTTCACGTTTTGCCAATTGTTCTAAACATTTAGAACCTAACACCATTTATATGTACATTTGTAATTCTTTTTATAAATTTTATATGGTAAACTATACTCACATCTCTGTGTAATCACTCAAAACATTACAGGTCACCTTTTATTCCAATGCAATAATGTGAGAAACCCCTTGCTCTTATTTGAGGTAATCATTGAATCAAAACAATCTCTAAGACCCCAATACAGCAAACCGATCATACAAACCCAATACATAAGTTCAACATCGATAATTCCTTTCAACAATAAACAAATAAAGAATTCCAAGTCAAACAATTTTACTTTTTGATTGCAGGACATCCTAATACAATGCCAAACAAATAATAATCCAAGATGAAAATCTTCAAGCACAATGCGCACAACTTTAAATTTAAAACATCTTGATTGTGCATTCTGTTTCTGTTTGATTTATTTGTATTTGTTTCTAGTATAATCTGTTCATCATCGTGAAAATGATGTACTTGTTTTAATGAAAATATCTATTACCTAAAAAAAAAAAAAAGGTACTTGCGAAAACATTGGAAAAAAAGAGAAACATACATAGGACTTCAACTAGGAGGGCTGTAATCAACTCAAGCCAAGTATAGAATGGTTGAGCTCGGTTTGATAATAAAGATAGCATGTTCAAACTCCGCTTGAACTTGATCCAAGCCCACAAACACCTTTTGAATTTGAGCTTGTCAAAGATTCTAAAAGCTTGAAGTTGAGGTCAGCTTGCTTCATTAGTCAAGTCAAGTTCATGCTCAATATCAAGCACTTGAGCTTGAACACAAGCACATAATCAAATGTTTCAAATCTCAAGAAAAAAAAAATCAATGGATAATAAAAGAAAACAATGGATTTCCTCTTTTGAGCCACAACAAAATATCACAAATTCTCAACATTAACAGGAATCTAATGGATAATAAACATATCACAAATGAGTAATGCCTAGGGACACAAAATTTTTCATAACTATTGTAATGATCTATTGTAATTGGAGTAACATCACTTTCACTCGTGTCTACCATTGATTCGATTTTTCAAGGACAGAATTAACATGACAACAAATGCCATAGATGTGAACTTGGAAAGACACATTAAAATCATAATTAACAAAGGAGGAACAAAGATTTCAACCACATGAATCCCCTTCACCTTCTTTGCCAAAAAAAGAGAAAAGATAAAATGAGAGTATATATTAAATTGCTCTGTTCTCAACAATATCCATAAAGGGTACTACTTTCTACTCTTAACCCGAGACAACGCAAAAATCCAAAAACACAACACACAAACACAAAGAGAGAAGAAATATTAACTAAAAATATTTAAGAGATTCCAAATAAGAAGCCCATAAATCGTTAACAGAACAGAAAAAGGGATTCAGATTTACCTTGTGAAAAAGGGTGGCTTTTGTTGGCCTCAGCCTTGGCTGTGTGTACAGAGAGCCGTAAGAAAGCCGAATTCTCGAAAAAGACCGAAAATTTGGAGGTGGGTTTCTTTTTAAGATAAGCGAAATCTAAGACACTATATTCCGGTTTTTTTTTTTTTTCCTCTCTCTGAGATTTCTCGCTAACCAAACAGAAATGAGAGAGAATGGAATATATAGGCCAAACTTAGCTACAGGAACTTAGGTACCCTTTTAAATTGGAGGCACCAGTCCAATTAAATAATTCAATTACTGAAGCTTAACGCCGTCTTTTTTTCTTTTTTACTTTTTTTTTCACCGTCTCTTTCAATGAGAAAACCTGTAGCTTCTCAAACTTGAAAAGAACCAATGACTATTATGCTTCTCAAATCCAAACTCTCTAAATTCTAATCAAAACCAAGCAAAGAATTGTGAAGGGACTGGCTCGTGAGCTTCACATCGACAACAAAACTAAGATTTTTCCAGCACAATCTCAGAAGAATCCAATGGTTTCCTTAAATTGACAATCCTTCAACAGTATTTGACTTCTCACACTCAAAGCTCTCAAAATTCTCTATAAAATCAAGTAAAATGTTGAATATATTATTAACAACGCAATGTGTTATATTATGTTGTATATGCTAGAATGAATGCAAAAGGGAAAGTATAGAATAGGAACACCGAGAACACGAGGGTTACATGGTTCAGCCTTGTCGGCCTACATCCACGGAGGAATCCCTTAAGGGCTACATCTTTATTGTATAAGAGTGTAGTACAATAACTTGTGTTACAATGAACCCTAACATGAGTATATATAGGTGATTAAACCCTAGACTACAAGTACAAACAGGAATGGGCTTGGGCCTATTGAATTGGGCTAATATATCTAATATATCTCTAACACCCTCCCTCAAACTCAAGGCGGAAGCTTAATGAAGGCTTGAGGTTGGATAAGCATGAGAAGATAACTTGGAGTTGCCTTGAAGAATGCCTTTGAAGAAACCGCAATGAAGAATATACCAATTGACCAATTTTGGAGTTTCAAATGAAAAAACGGAGTCCAAAATCGGAATCTACACAAAAAACTAGACAAGATAAACCTTTTCAGAAATTTTGACTTTTGGTCAAAGGTCAATGCAAAAGTCAAACCCAAAAGGTCAAAGTCAACAGCCAGCCAAAAGTCAACGGCACATGGTCCGGGTTGGTCCATGGATCGGGTTGCAGAGAAGCTAACGTCATACAATGACGTGTCAATGACGTGGACTAGGGTTGAAGTGGACGTGCTTGCATGGTTGATGATGTGGAGTGATGACATCATCCAATGACATCAAATGACATCAGCAGGGGTTCTTTGGCATGTGCGAGTAGTCCATTGGCACGTGGAGGAGAAGCTAGAAACCTAGGCGGCGCGTGGAGGCGCATGTAACACCCAATGACCTCCATATTTTACAAGTTTGCAGATTGATGGCTGTAAGGCCATTAGGGCGGCGCGTGTATCATAGGAGGATCTGAACCTGAGAAATCCCTAACGGAGTGTGGAGAAGTTGGTCGAAACGGCGTCAACGCGTGGAGGCACGTGCAGTGTTCAGTGGAGACCGGACTTCTGGGTTTTCTTGCGGGAGGCTGTGGGGTTGGTTTTGTTAGACAAAGTCTTGATATGCACAAATCTGAGAAGTTAAGTCACGACTTGCTTGGTTGTTGGATTTTGACACAGCACAGAGCCATGGTGGCTACGAGATGCCATGAAGTCTAGATCTAGTAGACAAATATGTGTGACTTTAGATGGTGGTGTACACGTGAGAATCTTCTTTGCTATGTAGAGATGTTTGTTTAATGCCATGAACGAAGTTTGGCTCTGATACGATGTTGAATATATTATTAGTAACGCGATGTGTTATACTATGTTGTATATGCTAGAGTGGATGCGAAAGGGGAAGCATAGAATAGGAACATTCAAAACACGAGGGTTACGTGGTTTAGCCTTGTCGGCATACATCCACGAAGGAATCCCTTAAGGGCTTCATCTTTATTGTATAAGAGTGTAGTACAGTAACCTATGTTACAATGAACCCTAACATGAGTATATATAGGCGACTAAACCCTAAACTATTAGTACAAGCAAGAGTGGGCTTGGGCCTATTACATTGGGCTAATATGTCTAATATATCTCTAACACAAAGAAGGACAAAGGGCAATCTTCTCCATTAATCCCATTTTTTTCATTATGATGCAAAGCCAGATTTGTTTGTATTATTGGTTCACGCGGTGAATGAATGTTGGTTTATGAGGTTGACCTGTTCGTCTCCCTTATTCCCTGTATTTACACTTGAACTCATTCTTTGCACATTCCCTCTAAAGAATGCTAGGACGTTTCAATGATATTCTTTTTGAAACTTCACTTAAGCCAAATTTCTCCTCCTTTGAGTGTGAAAAGTCGAAGAGGATCAATGGTTTTCTTTTCTCCTGGGTTTTCTAATAATGGGTTCAACGCATTTGTGAGAAGTCCAGCCGTGGGAGATTTGAAAGAGACGGTGAAAAAAAAAGATGTGTTAAGTGTTTACTCTTGTTAACATAATTATTTAATTGGAAGTGTTTGGAATTTAAAAACAGCACCTAAGGTATTGTATGTTTACAAGGGCGGTGATGACTGATGGCTATTATTTTATTTTTATTTTTTTAGGTACTATTATTTTTAGTATTTTATCTTATTGAGCTCAGGACCTCGTAATTGGGCTGAATTTCAAGTTGGGTTGGGCTATGAAGTGAAAATAAGGAGGAGAGATTATTGAAAAAACTTTCTACAAAGTTTGAAAATGAAAGAAAAAAAAAAAGGATGAAAAACAAACTATTAGTGAAGTTTTAGAGACAAAAATAGTATTTTATCTTTTTACATATTTAATAGTTACAATAGATAGGAGAAATTACAATCTCGATATTTTCAACAAGACTCTTGACAACCTATACTCTATTTTACTTTTGTCTTCTCTTGACCAACTTAAGTTTTCTTCTTAACCATATTTTTCAATGCTATTGCTACCAAGTATCAAATACAGGAAAACTCGAAAAACACTCTTAAAAAAAAAAAATAAAAAAAAAAATCACCCAAACAAACATAGTAGTAAATTAAGAACCCCAAATTTCTATGGAATGTATTTGTCCAAACAAACATCTTTGGCTTCTATAAGTTCAGAGCAAATGAGAGAGAAATTTCATGTCTCCTTTTGCCTTGAATAGCATTATGTGGCTCTTCTTTATCCCTAAATAAATAAAGAACCATTAATTGAGGGCCCGTCTGGTAGCAGTGTTTAAGTATTGTTGTTCAGTTTTCAGTGTTGTGAAAATACATGTTTGAGTGTTATAAAAATACATTTCAGAAGTGCTATTGTTATTTAAATACTGAAAACTATTGCTTAAAGCAGGTACCAAACAACCCCTGAATCACCTGCAGCCATATCTATGATCATGTGTAAAGTAAAAGTATAAACTAACACTTAAAAAGAAAAAGAAAAAGGAAAAAAAAAATTCTTTCATTATATATTGTATGTGCAAGTTAGATTTGAGCTTATATGGGAGAGAAAATAAGTTATCTAACAATACATCTACATGAAAAAGCTTATGAGTGACAAAGGTACAAACTTTGACATCACAAAGGTTAGAGAAGGAAAAAGTGATTGCAAGAATGTAAAGTTGACATAAGATGCACGTGGAAAACCCTAAGAAATGGATGACCATTCTTGCTTTGTTCAACTTTGTATTATATAGAAGGAAGATGTATCTCTTGTACAATAAGGGTTTTCTTCCTTAAAAGAGAAACCTTGTTTTCTACCTTCCTATCTTATCAACTTTCTACTCTCTTCTCAAAAGATCTACTTGGGTTTTTACCCTAAAAGTCCAGCTACATGTTCCTCTTACAATAAATAGGAGAAATTACAATCTCGAATATTTTCAACAAGACTATTAACTACCTATACTCTTTTTTACTTTTGTCTTCTCTTGACCAACTTAAGTTTTCTTCTCAACCATATTTTTCAATGCTATTGCTACAACGTACCAAATACAAGAAAGCTCGAAAAACATTATTAAAAATAAAAAAAATAAAAAAATAAAAAATCATCCGAACAAACCTAGCAGAAAATTAGAAACCCCTCCAAATTTTTATGGAATGTTTCTGCCCAAACAAACATCTTTGGCTTCTTTAACTTCGGAGCAAATGATAGAGAAATTCCATGTCTCCGTTTGCCTTGACCAGCATTATATAGCTCTTCTTTATCCCAAAATAAATAAAGAACCATTAATTGAGGGCCCGTCTGGTAGCAGTGTTTAAGTATTGTTGTTCAGTTTTCAGTGTTGTGAAAATACATGTTTGAGTGTTATAGAAATACATTTCAGAAGTGCTATTGTTATTTAAATACTGAAAACTATTGCTTAAAGCAGGTACCAAACAACCCCTGAATCACCTGCAGCCATATCTATGATCATGTGTAAAGTAAAAGTATAACTAAACACTTAAAAAGAAAAAGAAAAAGGAAAAAAAAAATTCTTTCATTATATATTGTATGTGCAAGTTAGATTTGAGCTTATATGGGAGATAAAATAAGTTATCTAATAGTACATCTACATGAAAAAGCTCATGAGTGACAAAGGTACAAGCTTTGACATCACAAAGGTTAGAGAAGAAGAAAGTGATTACAAGAATGTAAAATGGACATAAGATATACGTGGAAAACCCTAAGAAATGGATGACCATTCTTGCTTTGTTCAACTTTGTATTATATAGAAGGAAGATGTATCTCTTGTACAATAAGGGTGTTCTTCCTTAAAAGAGAGACCTTATTTTCTACCTTCCTATCTTATCAACTTTCTACTCTCTTCTCAAAAGATCTACTTGAGTTCTTACCCTAAAAGTCCAGCTACATGTTCCTCTTATAATCTGAGGAATATGGCTGAGTACAAAGACAGGTGTCAAGTCATCATTTTCTTATTTTTGGACCTTTCCACAGCTGGGGTACTATTTGGTGACTGGAGGAGAGAGAATGTGCCAACATGGCACTGTGGCACTGCCTGGGAAACAACTCTTGAGCAACGAGAGGGACATTAGGAGTACTATAGGTGTTACATGTGTCTCTGAAGTGGTCCAACATGCACTTAGCCAATAAGGGGTGTTCTCATAGCTGCTGACTTTAGAAAGTCACTATCTCCCTTTTGTGAGTGCTTGAGTACCATGTCAGATGCATATCTTACTTCCTTCCCAAGGCAGTCACACCTTTGGCACAGGCCAAGGATGGGATTTTGTAGCTAACGCTTTCTCTTCCTTTGCTTACAGCCACTCCACGTGTAGGGTCCAGATCCAACCACATAGACATTCCCCTATGCCTTGGTTCGTGGAATGTACGTATATATAAAAGACACTTGCCCATTCCAGTTGATGAGATTATAAGTAATAAAGTATAAATTTATTCACACAATTCTATTTGGCTTAATGCAGGTGCTGTAAGTAATAAAATATAATTTTGCAATTTAACTCATTATAAGACAAGACATTAAAATTATTATTAACCTTATTACCAAATATTTTTAAAAATCCAAAAAATTAACTTTATTGCCCATGATAAGTCATTGCTAATGAAAGTAATAGAATTTGTTTAAGCTATAACTAAAATTTGTATACCACAAAGAGTCATTCCAAGTAAAACTAATGACATTCAGTATATTATACAAAAATTGTGAAATTATATACTAATCAAACATTTAATTATTATCACCTAAACATTCATAATAAATTTCACAGTCTTGATGGAGTATGTTCCTCCAATGTTGAAGATGTTTATCATACTGATTTAGTGCATTCTTAATAAAACTATCGAAGTTTCCCCTAAAAAAGATATCATATACTATATAATTAGAATTCTATTCTATAGGTTTGTGTTTATGCCAAGTGGATACTCTATTTTTTTTTTTTTCTTTTTTCCTCCTTATATAATGCGGCACACTATAAGTTTTTGAAATAACTAACAAAAATCTAAGTAAAATCTATTTTAGAAATTTCAAAAAGTTTAAAAAATACTGCTCCTATAAACATTATACTACCAAGAAATTATATAAATTTAAAAGAAGTTTTATTATTTAGTTTATATTATTTTTATAACCTATGAAGATTTTTTTAATAACAAAGTTTTTTTTTTCTTATACACACATGCAGATATATGTGTGTGTGTAAATATATATGATTTTTGTTATATGCTAAGTAAAACTAATTAAAAATCATAGTTTTAACCAAAAAAAGTAATAAAAAAAAACCAACACTACACAAATTCTGATTGAATTTTACTCTTCTTTAAACAAATTAATTTTTTTTTAAATTCTTTGATTTGACTTTTTTTTATGACTAATTTAACCAATATTGTAAAAGAAAATAAGGTAAGTGGCCTATGACTCTATAATATATTTGCCTTTAAACCTTACAATTTACATGCACAACCAACATGACCAAAACTCGTATAGCCAGAAAGATCTAGGGGGCAATTACCCTTAACTTAGCCACAAAAAAAGAAAAAGATTACAAGGCTCCAAGCACTAGGTTCATTCCAATCCCACTAATTAACCTCTAAATTAATGTCAGAAAGAGTAGATTTCTTGAAAGTACTACAATTAGTAACGATATATATTTCTTTGCCCAATACAAAGAATTTGGGTTTCAATTCAAAGCATATATAGAGTTGGGCCATTTAGCTTACTACACTCATGTGACATATATTTTCGTGTGTAGTGTGTGTTTCGTATTGACTTATTGTTATAAAAGTAGTTTGCTAGCTTGAGGCAACAATTCTTTGATTCTACTGCACCTGTGGGCTTGCACAAGGTTTTTCTTCTAGTGAGCACCAATGGAAAGTTATTCAGGAGAGCAAGGACCTTGACCTTCCTGCTCAGAAGGTAATATTGTGAAACAAAGACGATTTTTTTTTTCCCTTCATTTACAGCTGAATGTGATTTAATTTCTGTTAAATTTCGTAACTTATTCGTTTATTTGCACTTAACTATGGCCAGTGATTGAAGAAAGAAGGAAAAATGGCAGAAAGTGCAGTAAGCCTAGTTATACAAAATTTGATCCCATTGTTAGTCCAAGAAGCGAAATTGCTTAAGGGTGTCCATGAAGAAGTTACAAGCATTAGACGTGAAATGGAAATGATTCAGTCTTTTCTCAAGGATGCAGATATAAGGGCTGAGAAGGATGACAAGAGCAATGTAGCAAAGACATGGGTAAAACAAGTGAGGGAAGAAGCTTATCACATGGAAGATGTCATTGATAAATACCTACTTCATTTTGCAAAACAACCTCACAGGCGAAGGCAATGCTTATATTTCTTCCCAAAGATTTTTCATATTATCATAAACCTAAAAGCTCGACATGTGATAGCCTCTGAGATTCAAGGTATCAATAAGATACTCGAAGACATCAGAAGGAGTGGTGAAAGATATGGCTTTAATGCCATAGAACAAGGCTCATCTAGCAGTGATGTGGTAAGTGACACATGGAATGATCCTCGAATGGCATCCCTTTTCATTGAGGAAGCTGAGGTTGTGGGCATTGAGTCTCATAAAGATGAATTGATAAACTGGCTGATAGAAGGACCATCTAATCGCATGGTGTTTTCAGTGGTTGGCATTGGTGGCCTTGGGAAGACCACTCTTGTCAAGAAAGTATACGACAATAATAAGGTGGTACCACACTTTGATTGTCGTGCTTGGATCACTGTGTCTCAATCATACAAGATGGATGAGCTATTAAGGGATATGATCAAGCAATTCTACAAGGCAAGGAGGGACTTTGCACCTAGGGAAATTGACATAATGAAAGTGCCATCACTAATTGAAGAATTGAAGACCTATTTATATGAACAAAGGTATTTAGTAATTTTTGATGATATATGGGATATAGGATTTTGGGACCATATAAAATGTGCTTTCCCAGATAATGGCAAAGGCAATAGAATAATAATCACAACCCGAAATGAGGATGTTGCACCTTCCAACAATGAATCTCTAGATTATTATATGTACAAGCTACCATCTCTACCATTTGAAAATGCCTTGGAGCTCTTTTGCAAGAAGGCCTTCCAACGTGAAGGGGGGCAATGTCCTCTTGATTTTGTTGAGTTTCCTCATGACATAGTTAAGAGATGTGGAGGATTACCGCTAGCAATTGTGGCTATAGGTGGCCTTTTTTCAACCAAAGCCAAGGTAGTCTCTGAGTGGCGCAAAGTTCTTTATAGTCTTAGTTCAGAGTTTGAAATTGATTCCCGTCTTAAAAGTATCAGAAGAATTCTATCATTCAGTTATCATGATCTTCCTTACAACCTCAAAGCATGTTTTCTATATTTTGGAATGTTTCCAGAGGATTGTGCTATTAATTGTGCAAGACTAACTCGGCTATGGATAGCTGAAGGTTTTGTAAGAGAAAAGAAAGGGATGACATTGGAAGATGTTGCACAAGACTACTTGAACCAGCTTATTCACAGAAGCTTGGTTCAAGTGGATAAGGAAGATTTTATTGGGAGAATTAGAACTTGTCGAGTTCATGATATGATGCATGAGGTAATTCTTTCAAGGTCAGAGGAATTGAGTTTTGATCTGGTCTCAATGTCGAAATACTCAAATTTTGAGAGAGCAGCTCGACGCCTCTCAATTCAGAACAATGTGAACACTCATTTGCAGAGTATTACTAATTCTCAAACTCGTTCTATTCTCATTTTGGGGGTAGATGAAGTGCCTAATTCTTTTCTCTCTACTTGTTTTGCAAACTTCAAGTTAATGAAAATAATGGATTGTGAAGGTGCTCCTATAGATTACATTCCTAAAGAAGTGGGAAACCTATTCCATCTAAGATATTTAAGCCTAAGAGATACAAAAGTGCAAATCCTTCCAAAGTCCATAGGTAAATTGCACAACCTAGAGACGTTGGATTTGAAACATTCCCTTGTGTCTGAGCTTCCAGTGGAGATTAGTGGGCTTCGTAAGCTACGATATCTTGTGGCCTACAATTATAACAAAGATACTAAATTCAGTGTAGATTCTTACCGTGCGATAAAGATACCAAATGGCATTGGGCTTTTAAAGTCCTTACAGAAGCTTTATGTAATTGAAGCCACCAGCGCTACCCTTATAACAGAATTGGGAAGTTTGTCACAGTTGAGGAAGTTGGCGATCTGTAAATTGAAGAAAGAGAATGGGATGGATTTGTGCACTGCGATACAGAAAATGAGCCACCTTCGGTCATTGGAAATTTTTGCAACAAGTGAGGAAGAAGTTCTTAATTTGCAATCGCTGCCTTCTCCTCCTCCCCTCCTACAAACTCTTTGCCTAGTTGGGCGACTAGAAAAGTTGCCAGAATGGATTCCCAAACTCAAGAGTATATTGAGAATTGATTTAAGCTGGTCAAAATTAATAGAAGATCCATTTAAGGTCCTTCAAGATCTACCTAATTTGATGGATCTTATGCTTAGGGATGGATACGGAGGTGAGCAATTACATATTGAGGGAGGAGGCTTCCAGAAACTCAAGTATCTAGGGCTTAATAAATTTGGAGGATTGAATAGGTTGATAATAGATGAAGGTGCCCTACCTCTTCTTGAAAAGCTTGTAATTGGAGAATGCCCACAGCTGAAGGAGTTGCCCTCTGGCATCCACCATCTGAAAAGCCTCAAAAATCTGCAATTTGATGAAATGCATTCTGAATTAGTTCTTAGTCTGCAACCAGATGATGGCCCAGATTTTGGGAAAGTCAAGAATATTCCCATTGTCAATTTTAGGTATCGGGTTCAGGGAGAAAACTACCGTTGGTACAAGCTTGGTAATTCAGCATTGTTAGAGCGTCTGCGAAGTTGATTGATGGAGGACCAAAGTGCCCACACCCCACTTTCAGGAAATTACAGGTACTATTTAAATAAGTGAGTAGCATGAAGCAATAATTGGACAATTCTTTTACCAAGTTTGTTTATTGTGGACAGGAAAGATGTTTGAGTGCTCAAGTTTTACTTGCCTACGAATTATAGTTGGTAAGCCTGCTTTTCCACTTTTCACACATTGTGGACCTTTTTTCTTTTTTTGCATTCCTTTTTATTACATTTAAATTTTTATTTATATTGCTCTTGTTAATACTTTTAGGCTTTAGCTTCAAATGCCAATGTTTTGAGGATTTTCAAGTGCCAGATCAAACAAGACACTGCTCTTTTCTCAACCAACCAGAACATCAGTAGTTGTTTCTCCCATTCATTGTTGCCTTTGTCATTGTATTATTGTAAATTGTAATGCATTTTCGTTTCTGTATCAAGATTGTTATTATTTGTAATCTTTTCTGTATCAAACTTATGCTACGCAAAAGAGTGATGTTTTAGTTGAATTGTATTTGTTGTCTTTAGAGTGGTTTAAGTATGTTAAGTGTTTCATTGGTATGACTGCATGTAATGGCTTTGATATAATAGCTAAAAGTTCTATATAATGACATTTGTGTATAATTTGTGAAAGTATAACTATATGTATAAGTTTTCTTTCTTTATTCATAAAAAAATATAGAAATTGTATTGAACAGCATTCTTGTTCTGATTATGGAGTGTCCTCGACTATTTTCAAAGACTAAGATGTTGTATATGGTGTGGTGCTGCCATTTTGGCTTTGAGTAATTTTCTGTGCTGCTGTAGTGCTGTTGCCTAGTTTGTTGCAGATTTTGTTTTGATGTTTGTTAGGTGTTATTAATTTGATGTATAAATTCAGCTTTTGTTGCTTCTTTTTGAACTTCTTGTATGGTTTTTCTTGTTTCAATAAATTTTACTGATTCATCTGAGAAAAAAAAAACTAGAAATTTTTTTACCATATGCAACATTCATTCATATTGATAAAAACGTAAGTCCACTTCTAAACAACAAAATTAACAAAGGTTCAATTAGTATTAAACATTATGAATTTAGTTACTGATGAGTGTCTCCCACAAAAGACTTTGATATCTTAAAACCTGATTTTTGGTAGGAATCCTAACTTGGAGGTTGATAAACTATATTTCCCCTAAATGACTTTGTTGTTTCAGGTTTTGCTGCTTATTATGAACCTCTTGTATTGTGATCTTATTTCAATAAATTTACCTCATTAATGAATAATAATAATAATAATAACTTGATTAACTTATCCAAAAAAATCATAACTTGACTATTTTAATTAATAGATAACAGGATCACCATCTGATATCAGTTAAGGAACTTTATGAAATCTAATAATGAAAGATTAGTTTTGATTAATTTAGTTGATAAAGAACATAGTTTAAAAATTCTATAGCAAGTTGAAACTCATTGGCAGAAGTTTATTAGTACATTCACTCCTAGTAACCAATTAGTTTTGTCCATAACATTGGAACAATGTCCAATATTCTTCTATGATTGAAAGATAAAAGCTTTCACACGCTTTCTCAAGGAAAAAACAATTGACGAAGGTGCCCTGTTGGGCTTGTAGGAGATCAATGGGGAGTAGTTCCGGCTTCAGAATTTTCTATTAGTGAACATCAAATTTGTAAAATTATGAAGGAGAGCAAGCAACTTGACCCTCTTGTTCCATGAATAATCACAATTACAGAAAAGACATTTGCTTATAATTTGTGAAAGAGTAAATCATATGTATATGTTTTCTTTATTCATCCAAAGAAGAAAGAAATTAGAAAACTGTTATGAACAGGATTATTTGTTCGGATTGGGAAATTTCCTCAACTATCTTTAAAGATTAAGATGTCATACCTAATGTGGTATTGTCTTTTCAGTTGTTTTCTCTGTTGCTATAGTGTTGCTGCCTAGTTTGTTGTAGGTTTCGTTTTGATGTTTGGTAGGTATTGCTAGTTTGCTCTTTCGATTCAGCTTGTGCTGCTTATTTTGAACCTCTTGTACTGTAATCTTGTTTCAAAAAAATTATCTGATTCATATCAAAAAACAAACAAGAAATTTTTTTATCCATATACGCCGTTCATAATGATAAAAATGTTAGTCCACTTCAAACTAATAAACTCAACATAAGTTCAATTAGTATAAATCACTATGGATTCAGTTAATGATTAGTGTCTCCAGAAAAGAGCTTTAAAATCTGACAACCTGATTTTTGGCAAGGAAACCCTAACCTTACATTGCAAATCCTAGAGGTTTATAAACTATATCTTCCTTGTTTATTTCTTAAAACTTGTCAGTTGTCAATGTGTGAGTTCATAAATTAACTTGTCATTGCCACTAGGCTTTGCTTGGGAGTTCATAAGGGAATGAAATGGAATGGAATGAAATCATCATAAGGGAATGGAAAAGAATGGAATATATTTAAGTAAGAGAAAAGAATGGAAAGGAATGGAAGGGAATGGAATCAAGTAACCTTGATTAGATGTTTTAAAATAAAAGAATGGAAAGGAATGAAAATGAATGGAATGTAAGTAATCTTGTTTGGGAGCAACATGGAGGGAATGGAATGGAATCATTTTATGACAATATTACTATTAGACCCCTATTTTAAAATAAATATTTGAATATATAGGGGTATTTTGGGAGTTTTAGTAAAAAAATCATTAAATATAATTTCATTTCCTCCATTCCTTCCAATTTTTGGTGGAATGAAAATTTGAGGTTTTAAGGTAATAGAAAGGAATGAGTGTTCCATCCTACTCATTCCATTCCCTCCCATTTAAACTCCCAAACAAGAGAATGAGCTTTTCATTCCCTTCATTAAAACTCCCAAACAAGGTTTTAAGGGGAGAATATTCTAAAATTATTCTTTTCATTCCTTTCCATTCTATTCCATTCCCCCCTCCCAAGCGAGGCCAGGGGTATTACATGAAATTTATCTTTTGTCCTTACCAAATATGTGAAACGTAAAGTAGTTCTGCTAAAAATTTACTTATTGCAGTGAACATCTTGACAGCTGACAGTTTCTATGCAATTTTCAAATCGAAGTTGTGACCATTTTTATTTTTTAAGTATTTATCAAATGATTTTGGATGTTTTCCTTTGTTCTCTTAGCCATGAAAGTTTAAATGCTACTGGATGGCAGGGTATCATAGAATATATATTGCACTATAATAGTATTAACGCACAATGTGATTTTCGTACAAAGTCAAATCAACATAAACGGTAATGAAAGAAATTCACATGTGAGTACATTCTCATAGTAAAAAATAGGAGAATTATGAATATAAAATCACTGTGCCATTGGTTTAATCCCCATGTGAAATAGAGAGCAACTGAGCTTGGAGTGAGTCACTGATGCAGAGAGGTTGATACCAATGGAACCTCCACGAGGCAGGCTAGAATTCTGATGGTGTTGACAACGGAAGGACCTCACATGTGTTGTCGGCAAGCAAAGACAGTTCTTCCACCTTACACTTTGTCTTAGCTCCCTTGTGAATTTGGTGACACAAGTAAATGAGAGTGCTTTAAATCAACCAAACTAAATTCTGCTCTTTTTATCATCCAGTCCATCTGCTTTAGGTTGATCTTTGGAGGCTTTTTCTCCACATTTTCATTCATATTTTGTCTGTTGCAACCTTGAGCACAATATAAGACAAAACAAATGAACAATCACAAAATCTGTTGAATATGAATTCCTATATTACATTTATATGGCATGTCACAAGCTACAATTTTCAATAGTATCACAGATAGCACTTAAAGGATGTCATGAAGGGGGATCATGAGCTTAATTCTTATGAGAATCCCAATGACAGAAATAGGCAAAAAAATAAATAATAAATAAAAGAAATTCTAGTTTAGGAGCATTGAACATAGCGAATGTTTAGAGTAACTAGCTTACCTGAAAATTAAAAGTTCCGAGGAAGGAAACATTCTCCTATAATGATTTCTTCTCTCCCACAAAAGAAAAATGGAAAATTCCACATTAGAAATATGGAACAAAATTTGACAACATTGTATGCTAAGGTTCTTAGATACTATCTAGCTTGAAAAGAGAGTCTTATGTCTCTGGTAGTAGAGGCTCTTGTGGATGATGTATCTGGTTTCCAGATCTGAACAAAAACAATTGAGGACATTCCCCAATCTGTACAAAGAACGTTGTTAGTACCAGTTATCTAATTTGTTATATATATATATATAAAGTTCGATCATTCTTTCATTTTCTCCTCTTGTAACTATAAGGCATCTCACTTTCCTTATCCTTAAAGAATTAATCCACTTGACCAGTCGCCTCCACCACAACCATCACCATCACCATCACCACTGGGTGGTAATCCAGACCCACCCATCATTGAGTTGTGGCCAAATCCTTCCCTGAAATTTCAGTTTAACCATTATATGCCATTTGAAATATCGAATCTCACAGAATTTCAGAAAGAAAGCAAAAGTCAACATGCATTTATATGTATCAACAAGTGAAAATGTATGTAACCACCCCATACCATAAACCCATAAAAAGGATTACACAAAATAGGAAATACAATGCTTTGATTAATCAATTGACAACAGACATTGGTTGCCAAGGACAGGCCAAATTATGACTTGGTTCCTAAAACTAATCCAACTTCAAAAAGAACTCATCTGGCATTTATACCAAAGGATCCTTGAAGCAACATTTATACCAAGGAGCCAAGAAAAATACCTATGTCGAGTACCAAGACTCCATTTTAGCAAATAAAAAAGCAGAAAAGGAGACAACTTTGAAAGTTGGACTGAATGAATTCAGAGCAACCAATGATACAGGGTATTGCTATGCCACTGCAGACGAGCTACTCACACCCACCAATGACATAAGGCAGGCAGTTCTGGGTCTGGCTAGCCAAAGCGATTCCTTTAATATTAAATGTAGTTTGACTAATGATTGATACACGGAAATATCAGAGTGATAACAAAGATAATCACGAGGAAGCAAGAGCAGAGCATGATACAGTAGAGCTTAATCTGAGTAAAGAGCAGTGTACTGCATAAACGACATCAGTTTTATGTTTGAGTATTGTATACAAACGACAAGTAGCTTAGTCTCTGTTTTAGTTGTATAAGTGTTCACACGTGGGAGAGTTAGTTTCTGTATGCATTCACGTGTAGGAGTTAGTTATTCTTCTGTTAGCTTCAGTTATTTAGTTAGAGCAGTTTTCTAGCTTAGATCAATCTATATATAGCCTTGTACTCTCATTTTTGTCATTAATGAAAATATAGAAATTCATTCATTTTCTGATAGGAAATAGCTATTACTAGGAATGTGAGTAATTGTTGGAGCCATGCGTGTAACAGTTTGAGTTTGCTCAGCAGCGCATCTTGCATTCTGCAGAAGAAACCAGAGAGGCAGAGACAAAGGTTTTAACCCAAAAAAAGAGCAATATCAAGAATCCATAGAATCCCTTGTTTCCTAACCTCAATTTGCAAGCATCTATGAAGAAAAAAAATACAAAATGAATTGACTTAATGTGTTTGTAGATGCATGTTCCATAACTTCATTTATAATCTGAATACATTTATCAGGATTTTCAATTGTTGTTCTTTGCTTTTCATCACGCCGGGGGGGGGGGGGGGGGGGGGGGGGGGGGGGGGGTGGGAATGTGCAGAATAGCTATGCAAAGGATTTGTATATAGTTAGTTAGGCAACGCTTGAAACTATAAGGGAAAGTAAACATCTTGAGTTTTAGAAACTCGAGATCTATTTACATAGATCTCGAGTTTTAGAAATTCGAGTTCCATGCAAAAAAATTTTTAGTTTTATCACCCCTATAGTGGCGTTTGAGTGTTCAATACCAGGTTCAGGGAGCCCTATAGTGGCGTTTTTAAGCTCTATAGTGACGTTTTTAATCCCTATAGCGGCGTTTTCCAAACTCGAGTTTTTAAAACTCGATTTCCACGTGGATTTTTTTTACAAATCAAGACTTAAAAACTTGATTTTTATCTTGGAATTCGAGTTTTAGACACTCGAGATGTTAGTTTTCAACATTCTTTTGCAACGTGACAACTAACTAAATTTTTTAATATTTATTGTTATTTAGAAAAAAAATTCATCAGAGGGTGATGCATAACATAACCTGATTGCAAAAAAAAAAAAGATGCAGTAGCATAATCCTAAAGTCACAGATAAGCTCTACCATTGAATGTATCAAGACACTGTTCAGAAAATTTCCAAACCAGCTGTTTAGTAACTGATTCTAAGACAACTCTTAAGTGAGACTGAAATTTAAAATTTCAAGCACATGAAAATCCCTAAAAAACTCTGAAACTTTGGCTAACCTTAAAAGGGCTGTAAGGGTCATTACCTTCATGCAAAAGGTCAAAGTATTACTGATGCATGTTAGAAAATGCCAAATCATGACATAAAGGTAACAAGGAATTAAAGATAACATTTACTGCTCACTATTTTCACATTCTAACAAATGTAAAATCTGTAGAATTTACGTTGAACACATAATTTATATTAGACGAGATAAATCTACAACAACATGAGACACGAAAGGCATAGATAACAAGTAATTGGGGATATGAAAGAATAAACTTACCAAGCGAAATGACATATATCAGAAGCAGACTGCATATGGCTAGAATGCAAGATACGTCTTCTTTTATTAATAGTAAAAAATTGGGCACCAATACCTAGCCATCCAGGTTCAGCAATCTTAAGTGACCTCCTTTTTCCATTGAAGTACTGAAATGACATGAAAACTTTCACAAGATTAGATCTAGTATGCATATTATGCCCCATGCATTGACCCTCTATTTTCACTGCATACACAAAACAGTTAAGTAGCATTGTTAAAATCAAGACCTAAAAGCTCTCTTCAAAATATCCAATGAAATAAAACTCCAAAGAATGCACTTGTACATATAGTACGATATGAAGGAAGTTCTTTCTTCAAAAAAAATTGAAAGATAATAAATATTTCCTGTCCAAATAGTGACACCAAAAGGAATGATGAAATAAATTAAACATAAATATTCTGTCTCTCTATCTCTCACACTCTAATCTTCATCTTCATAATATACTGGGGGGGCAATAAGTTTGAATTCCCTAAAAATGATAATCAAGTAAACCACCACATTTAGTTGGGATTGAACTTGATTTGGTCCGAATGAGAACTTGGATCAAACTAATCTAGGGGTTGTACCCGCTTATCTAAGAAAAGTCTAACTCATATTTCCTAATCATTTGTTATATCATTTATGGTCTAAAAATAAAACATAAAAAAAGAACCCTCTATTTTGCACCTTTAGCAACCAAAGAACACATACTAAATCATTGTACTTAAACATCTAGATTACATGAAGAAAGTCATCATGTGTACCTAGTGGTAATTGAGGCAAGGTGGGAACAGTATTTGTAGTCAACATCAGCATCTAGATTGTTGTGGAACAACAACCTGCAAAAATAGCAGTATGCTAGAGTAGAATTCATGCAATGACAAGAAACATATAAAATTTATCAAGTAAATTAAGAGTTAAAATACCGAAGAAATTAACAGTAGGAAAAAGAAACATAAAAGACATTATGATAAATATAAAACTGGCTATCTAGTGTATTTATCTTGAACCAGATGATCCAAAATAGTAAACTTTTGTTCCAAATGTTATACACCAAACAGACACACAAACACAATTTTATATTAACTAAGGTTGCTTGTTATATTAAAAAAATTATCAGTAGTATCAAATTCATATAAATTAAAACTCTATCCTTAAAAAAAAAAAAAAAAAAAAACACTCGTAAGTCATATTCCTGTGTTTTCTAGAGGTTCACACAGAACATAACATTGGAAAATGCGGCATTTTATTCCAATGCTATAATATGAGAAACTCCTTCCTCTTATTTGAGATAACCATTGAATCAAAAAAAAATCTCTCAGACCCATTTCAAAAATTAAGAAACCAATCACACAATTAACCCAATACATAAGCCAACATGGATAACCCATTTCAAATATTAAGAAAGAAACAAAGAATTCAGAGCCATATAATTTTACTTTTTAATTAGAGAACGCCCTAATTCATTACCAAACAAACAACAAAACATAAAAAATGAATTAAAGACGAAAACTTTCTAGCACAAAGAGCAGAACTTTAAATTCAAAACGTCTCTTGGTCATGCTGCGTTTGGTTGCCGAGAAAGCACAAGGAAAAAAAAAAACAAAAAAAAACAAAAGAAGAAGATTCCCTCACCTTTCACTTCTTGTACTCTGCAACCAGAACCAAAGGAAAACATTTCTGGCTACCCAATTCACGAGCTTCACTCCATTATCCAAAACTTTGTTTCTTCAATGTAGGGGTTACTCTTTTTTTCTTTTTTTTTTTTCCTCTGTTTTTTCGCTAACCAAATAATCAAATTTCTAAGAACGATAAAGACTTAGGGGTGTCAATTCGGGTTAGCGTGTCGAGTTCGTGTCGTGTCGAGGTTGGGGTATTCGACTAAATGGCTCAACCCTAACCCGACCTATTTAATAATCATGTCATGATTCTTCAACCCTAACCCGACCTGTTAATAAGAAGGGTTGACCTGACCCAACCCATTTGACACGATTAATAAATGAGTCGCGTTGGGTTGACACGAATGTAACATACTCATTTTAACCTGCATAATATTAAATATAATATCCATTTAGAAATAATTTTTTTTACATCCCAAAATAATATAGTTCAACAAAAATATAACATTCATCTAGAGATAAGTTCTTTACACTCCAAAAGAAGTGCATACACTTCAACCTAAATTCAAAATAACATAGTTTAACAAAAATAAAATAACATAGTTCAACAAAAATATAATATCCTTGGAACTCACCAAATGCTAAGTATCAATATTGAAAGAATTGGAGCAAACAGTAGACTCAAGTTTATAGAACAAAAACATTATGTAGAAAAAATTACTGCAGAATTTTGAAACACCAAGAAAACGGTTTTCTTTAATTCTAAAACTCACTAAACACATGAGAGAGAGAGAGAGAGAGAGAGCAATAACCAGTTTGAGAATTTGAGTTTGAGAATTGGGCATGAGACTATAAGATAGTAGAGTGAGTAGTACGGCTGAAATAAAAAAATAAAATAAAATAAAATATTTATAAAATGGTTTAGAGATTTAGGGTTTGAAGGGCTTAGAGATCTAGGATTTGTAAAGTTTCAATTTCCAATTATATCCCTTGTAAGATTTTGTAATTACTAACTTTTCTTTTTAAATTTAAAATATATGTTGGATATAAAAGGTATTTGACAAATCTAAAATAAAATGAATATTTATTTGTTATACAAGTTAAATGGGTTGTGTTAAGTGGGTCATTTCGGGTTGACACAAATAAATTAGCGTGTCAAACATGTCTATTGCGGGTTACGCGGGTTGACCCGTCTATGACACGTTTCTTATCGTATCGCTTTCCGGGTCAACTCGTTTATGACCCAAACCCATTAAGGCCCAACCCTAACCCGTAAAAACCTGTGTCGGGTTCGTGTCGTGTTCGTGGGTTGGGTCGAACATTGACACCCCTTGGTAAAGTGATGACTGTTTATTTTATTTGAATACTATTTTTAATGTTTGATTTTAAATGAGCCTGGGCCTCGTAATTGAGCTGAATTTGGAGTTGGTTTGGGCTATGAAGAGTAAAATGTCCATTGTTGAGCACTAAGTCCATAACTGTTGACTGAAACCTTTATAATTAGGAAGTAGAAACACTTCATTTGAGGTGAAACCTTTATAATTAGGAAGTACAAACAATTCATTTGAGGTGAGGTGATGTTAAGCAGGGACGGAGGGCAAGCTTTGACACGAGAGGCAATGGCCTCCCCCAAATTATTATTATTTTTTTAATATTAGTATAAACTCAGGTACTAACTTTAACAATTTTATTCTATAAATTACTATTTTTTTTATAAAGTAATGCTATGACTATAAACTTTTTTACAATATTTTTACCAATTGTTGAAGTAGAAAATTCATATTGGTTCGCACTTGGTCAACCACTTACTCGACTTTTTTACTTAGTAATAACTACTCATTACATTAGCAATTTGTAAAAAAGTTCGTAACTTTAGCATTCCTTCTTGTAAAGACCATAAAAAAGTCTATTGATTTAAAATCTAAAACAAAATATACAAGCCCAAAAAATTAGCACAACAAAAATTACCAATAGTAAATCTAAAACAAAATAAGCACAATCAACCAATTTTATCCAAAACTAAAAAACCAGCCCTTTAAAAAATTCTAAATAAAATTATTTTGTCTTTACCCAACAGCAACATCAAAGTCACTCACAAAAAAAACAAGAAAAAAAAATCTCTCAAGCGGCTAAGTAGTAGTAAAGCCAGAGGTCGGAGTTGCTGCATATAGCCAACATCAGACCCGCCCCCCTTAATTCTAAGTCCTGACTCCGTCCCTGGTGTTAGTTGGTCATACTCATATTGTACAAGTATCATACCCATAGTGTCATATTATAATTTATCAAAAATAGCTCGTGTCGCCGTGTCGTACACCCGTATCCATACTGATACTCATACCATGTCCTATTACGAAGTTCATATACAGACTTCAAAAGACAGATTTGTGTTTGGAATTGAACGGTTTTTAGACTCCTTAACTCAACCAGATTAACCTAGTTAATTAGCCAAGTGATTAACTTAGTCAAATTATGCAATTCTAGATTATCACAAACATACAATCATATCAAACATATAAAATAGCGGAAATATAAATAACACAATGATATGATCACCCAGGAAACTACACAGTAAAAACCTGAGGAGGATTTGACCTAGTTATCCTCAAGGTAAACTGAATCCACTATGCGAAAGAATCGAAGTTCATACAAAAGAACTTACAAGCTCCTCGCTCGTCTTCCTAATGCTACCTACCAGTAGAACTTACTGACACGACCACGTGCAAACTCCGAATCCACGGACTCCTTCTTTCTTGGATTATCCAATCAGCTACAAGTACCCACGCTTGTTATTCTTTAAGCTCCAATGGCAGCAACCGAGTTGATCATCAAGATGTTGATACTATCTCTACCTTGAAATTCCTAAGCTTTGTGTAAAGGAAAACTCCTCTAGATCTCACAAGAGATTTACACAAAACAGAAAAGTATGGGCAACAATACAACAGGAGCAACACACAAAACGTGGCTAGGGTTTTTCTTTATATACCTAGGGTAAAAACAAAAACCTAAAACGTTTAATGAGTTAGGGTTGAGTTGGAAAATCCTGCAGAAAAGCATTCTGGCTGAGATTCGATCGATCGAATCTTTCTTTCGATCGATCAAGCTAGGCCGAAATGCACCAATGCATCTGCAGCCTCTCAATTCCAACTTTACATGAAAGACACAACTTTGAGCAAGCCTAAACAAGACTAAACTATTGTTTTGATCATGGTTTGCCAACATTACACATTAGAGTTCTAATTACATAAATTCCTAAATCTTTAGAACCTAACAAACTCCCCCTTTGGCAATCCGTGACAAAACACAAACACAAAACTCAAAGTATACAAGTAAAAGCCCTTTACATAATTAATGCTCATAAAAACTAAAATTCAATCCTAACTACTATCCATCAGTTGCAAGTGTAGACAGCAGCTCAATTGAATCAACTTGTATATTCCTGAAACACTCAACAAACGCATAAACGCATGTGTGACAGAAAACAGTAAATAAATAGGTATACCATTCTTGTATGATTCACACAACATATAATAAAGACATATATCAATGAATAACTCATAAATATAAATCAATAAACAGTGAATCAAAGAAACAATAATCATGTAGATATCATGTATATCAAAAACAATGTTACTCCCCCTAACATGAATAGCCACAAAAAAATGATATACAAAGTGAAGCGCCTAGATACAATCTAACATCTCAACTAGCTCCTCAAAACAAAAAACTCTCCCCCCTAACTACAAAACTCCTCTACAAACTCTACTCCCCCCTTTTGTGATGGAATGCCAAAGAGCAATCACAAGCCATCATCAAAAGGAGGTGGTGAGGGTGAACGCAAATGCGCCAGATCAGCTCGCAACACACGGATCTTGTCAAATAAGGCCACCAAAAGCTGACCATGAGCCGCCTGAACGGTCATGACAGTCTCCAAGGTATGACGTATATCAAAGTCATCCGATGGAGGTGGAGGAACAGCAGCAGCAGCAGCAACATCAGGATCAGGAACAGTCTCACCAGCAGGACCTGTAAAAGAAGAGGGAGGAGGTGCAGTACCAGAAGGCTCAGACCTAGAGTGTTTCGAGCCAACTCGAAGGTGAGCAGCCCTCTGTCTAAGAAAAGACGCACCTATAGGAGCAATAACATGAACAGGCTCAGAGGAAGGGAAAACATCTAGACCTAGATAAAGCAAAATCCTATGGATAAAGATAGGATGAACAAGGCATGAGATGAAGATGAACTCCTATAAATTTGTTCAAAGAACGAAGAAAAAAAATGTGGAAAACTAATAGAAGCATCAGTAACTAGAGCGTACAAAAATACACATCGCTCGAGAGGAATGGTGTGAAGATGAGAAATGGGCCAAAGAGAATGACACGCTATCCTAAAGAAGATATAGTGTAACTCAGAAAGCTCAGCAGAGGTGATCCTAGGATCAGAACCCCACTGGATAGAAGACCCAGTGATGTAAGACATGACATCACTCAATAAAGGAGACTCATCATATGGGTAGACTGGGTGCTGGACCAAGGGTACCCCCAGAGCATCAGCCATTACCATATGAGTAATGGTGTACTCTACGCCTCGTATCCAACTCTTTACTAAAGTGTTGGAATCATAGACTCGGATAGAGATGTTCGAGAAGAACTCTCTAATCAGGGTAGCAGGTGGAAGAGGATCAGAAATATCCACCAAGGGTAACCAGCCCCTACGCTCAAAATTTTCCCTAATGGCAGGATCTAGCTCATCTAAGATGACAGAACGCTCAGACCATATCTTCCTCCTAAGGTTCAGCTTATCATAAATCTCTTGGTTTTTCTCACTAGGAAACTTCTCTCGGTCAAAGGGAGGAGGGGAAGGAGTAGGTGTGGGGACAGACCTACGAGCCCTAGTCTTCCTAGGCATAGTGCTAAGGAAAGGACAAAGACACAAAGAGAAAACCAAAAAAAAAACAAAGGGCAAACTACAAGTTAGCACAAAAAAAATATAGAACAAAAATCTATATGATGCATGAACAATTACAATGTCATGATGCATGTACTAATGCAGTAAACAAAGTTCAAATTAAGTTCAATTTCACAAAATTGGCTTGAGCATAGAGTTTCTAACAAAAACCCCAAAAATTTGAAAAACCACTTGAAACAAATTGATGAATTGAGCATTACATAACACAACACACAGATTATAATGCCTAATTACTCAAAACAACAAACCAATTTCATCAATTTCAACCTAATTGAACAAAATCCCCAATTCGGATTCATACAAACCCTAGAAAATCCAATTTTTCACAATTCACAAAATTGATCAAATTAAACCACAAGAACAAGTTTATATCATGTCCCAACAAAAACCCATTGATCAATTTCACAAAATAGGGCTTGAATCAACAAAAATCCCAAAAGAAGTCCGAAAATTTGAGTGTAAATGCATGAAAAATGCATGAAAATGAAAATAAACTCAAAAGGAAGGGCAAAAGTCTTACCGGCTTGAGGAAAGAGAAACCTTGCAAAAATTCGGAGGAAAACGACAAAAAATTGACTTAGCCTTGCCAGTCGGAGAGAGAAAGAAAGTTTGAAAAACTTTTGAAAAAGTGTTTGAATCAGTCAAAGAACAGTGTTTTAAAAACCTGATTCGCGACATTCGATTGATCGAAAATCACATTCGATCGATCGAATCAATCCGAGACTTTTAAAAAATTGAAGACATTTTTTCGATCGATCGAAAAACAGATGGATCGATCGAAACAGGCAGAGGCTCACAAATTTTTAGAAAAATTACAGTTTTGAAAATCCCAAACCAATTTTTGAAAATAACTCCTCAAAGCATTAAAATTGACGAAACAAAATGCATGAGTATGAGATGATATGGAATGCTTCAATTTGGGTTTTTGAAAAAGCATTCCATTCATCTCATACTCATGCATTTTGTTTCGTCAATTTTAATGCTTTGAGGAGTTATTTTCAAAAATTGGTTTGGTTTTTCAAAACTGTATTTTTCTCAAAAATTTGTGAGCCTCTGCCTGTTTCGATCGATCCATCTGTTTTTCGATCGATCGAAAATGTGCTTAATTTTTTTAAAAGTCTCGGATTGATTCGATCGATCGAATGTGATTTTCGATCAATCGAATGTCGCGAATCAGGTTTTTAAAACACTGTTCTTGACTGATTCAAACACTTTTTCAAAAGTTTTTCAAACTTTCTTCTCTCTCCGACTAGGCAAGGCTAAGTCAATTTTTTGTCGTTTTCCTCCGAATTTTTGCAAGGTTTCTCTTTCCTCAAGCCGGTAAGACTCTTTTGCCCTTCCTTTTGAGTTTATTTTCAATTTTCATGCATTTTTCATGCATTTACACTCAAATTTTCGGACTTTCTTTTGGGATTTTTGTTGATTCAAGCCCTATTTTGTGAAATTGATCAATGGGTTTTTGTGGTGACATGATATAAACATGATTTTGATGGTTTAATTTGATCAATTTTGAGTTTTGTGAAAAATTGAATTTTCTAGGGTTTGTATTGAATCCGAATTGGGGATTTTGTTCAATTAGGTTGAAATTGATGAAATTGGCTTGTTGTTTTGATGTAATTAGGCATTATAATCTGTGTGTTGTGTTATGTAATGCTCAATTCATCAATTTGTTTCAAAATTTTCAAGTGGTTTTTCAAATTTTTGGGGTTTTTGTTAGAAACTCTATGCTCAAGCCAATTTTGTGCAATTGAACTTAATTTGAACTTTGTTTACTGCATTAGTACATGCATCATGACATTGTAATTGTTCATGCATCATATAGATTTTTGTTCTATATTTTTTTGTGCTAACTTGCAGTCTGCCCTTGGTTTTGTTTTTTTTGGTTTTCTCTTTGTGTCTTTGTCCTTTCCTTAGCACTATGCCTAGGAAGACTAGGGCTCGTAGGTCTATTCCCTCACCTACTCCTTCCCCTCCTCCCTTTGACCGAGAGAGGTTTCCTAGTGAGAAAAACCAAGAGATTTATGATAAGCTGAACCTTAAGAGGAAGATATGGTCTGAGCGTTCTGTCATCTTAGATGAGCTTGATCCTGCCATTAGGGCAAACTTTGAGCGTAGGGGCTGGTTACCCTTGGTGGATATTTCTGATCCTCCTCCACCTGCTACCTTGATTAGAGAGTTCTTTTCGAACATCTCTATCCGCGTCTATGATTCCAACACTTTGGTAAAGAGTTGGATACGAGGCGTAGAGTACACCATTACTCCTAAGGTAGTGGCTGATGCTCTAGGGGTACCTTTGGTACAGCACCCTGTCTACCCTTATGATGAGTCTCCTTTATTGAGTGATGTCATGTCTTACATCACTGGGTCTTCTATCCAGTGGGGTTCTGATCCTAGGATCACCACTACTAAGCTTTCTGAGTTACACTATCTCTTCTTTAGGATAGCGTGTCACTCTTTTTGGCCCATTTCTCATCTTCACACCATTCCTCTCGAGCGGTGTGTATTTTTGTATGCTCTTGTCACTGATGCTCCTATCAGTTTTCCCCATTTGTTTCTTCGTTCTTTGAACGAAGTTTATAGGAGTTCATCTTCTGCTCATGCCCTTGTTCATCCTATTTTTATTCATAGGATTTTGCTATATCTTGGTCTGTGTTTCCCTTCCTCTGAGCCCGTTCATGTGATTGCTCCTATAGGTGCGTCTTTTCTTAGACAGAGGGCTGCTCACCTTCGAGTTGGCTCTAAACACCCTAGGTCTGAGCCTTCTGGTTCCGCACCTCCTCCCTCTTCTTCTACAGGTCCTGCTGGTGAGGCTGTTCCTGATCCTGATGCTGCTGCTGCTGCTGCTGTTCCTCCACCTCCATCGGATGACTTTGATATACGTCGTACCTTGGAGACTGTCATGACCGTTCAGGCGGCTCATGGTCAGCTTTTGGTGGACTTATTTGACGAGATCCGTGCTTTGCGAGCTGATCTGGCGCATTTGCGTTCACCCTCACCACCTCCTTTTGATGATGGCTTGTGATTGCTCTTTGGCATTCCGTCACAAAAAGGGGGAGTAGAGTTTGTAGAGGAGTTTTGTAGTTAGGGGGAGACTTTTTTGTTTTGAGGAGCTAGTGGAGATGTTAGATTGTATCTAGGCGCTTCACTTTGTATATCATTTTTTGGGGCTATTCATGTTAGGGGGAGTAACATTGTTTTTGATATACATGATATATACTTGATTCTTGTTTCTTTGGATTCACTGTTTATTGATTTATATTTATGAGTTATTCATTGATATATGTCTTTATTATGTGTTGTGTGAATCATACAAGAATGTTATACCTGTTTATTTACTATTTTCTGTCACACATGCGTTTATGCGTTTGTTGAGTGTTTCAGGAATATACAGGTTGATTCAATTGAGCTGCTGTCTACACTTGCGACTGATGGAAAGTAGTTAGGATTGAATTGTGTTTTATGAGCATTATTTTTGTAAAAGGCTTTTATTTGTAAACTTTGAGCTTTTAGTTTGTGTTTTGTCACGGATTGCCAAAGGGGGAGTTTGTTAGGTTCTAAGGTTTTAGGAATTTATGTATTTAGAACTCTAATGTGTAATGTTGGTAAACCATGATCAAAACAATATGTTTAGTCTTGTTTAGGCTTGCTCAAAGTTGTGTCTTTCATGTAAAGTTGGAATCGAGAGGCTGCAGATGCATTGGTGCATTTCGGCCTGGCTCGATCGATCGAAAGAAAGACTCGATCGATCGAATCTCGGCAGAATGCTTTTCTGCAGAATTTTCCAACTCAGCCCTAACTCATTAAACGTTTTGGGTTTTCTGTTTTTACCCTAGGTATATAAAGAAAAACCCTAGCCACGTTTTTAGAGTTGCTCCTGTTGTATTGTTGCTCATACTTTTCTGTTTTGTGTAAATCTCTTGTGAGATCTAGAGGAGCTTTCCTTTACACAAAGCTTAGGGTTTTCAAGGTAGAGATAGTATCAACATCTTGATGATCAACTCGGTTGCTGCCATTGGAGCTTAAAGAATAACAAGCGTGGGTGCTTGTAGCTGATTGGAGAATCCAAGAAAGAAGGAGTCCGTGGATTCGGAGCTTGCACGTGGTCGTGTCAGTAAGTTCTACTGGTGGGTAGCATTAGGAAGTCAAGCGGGGAGCTTGTAAGTCCTTTTGTATGAACTTCGATTCTTTCGCATAGTGGATTCAGTTTACCTTGAGGATAGCTAGGTCAAATCCTCCCCAGGTTTTTACCGTGTGGTTTCCTGGGTGATCATATCATTGTGTTATTTATATTTCCGCTGCTTTATATTTTGATATGATTGTATGTTTGTGATAACCTAGAATTGCATAATTTGACTAAGTTAATCACTTGGCTAATTAACTAGGTTAATCTGGTTGGTTTAAGGGGTCTAAAAACCGTTCAATTCCACACACAAATCTGTCTTTTGAAGTCTGTATATGAACTTCGGAAGTAGGACATGGTATGAGTATGAGTATGGATACGGGTGTACGACACGGCGACACGAGCTATTTTTGATAAATTATAATATGACATTATGGGTATGATACTCGTACAATATGAGTATGACCAATTAACACTAGGGACGGAGTTAGAACTTAAAATTAGGGAGGGCGGGTCTGTTGTTGGCTATATGCGGCAAATCCGACCTCTAGCTTTACTACTACTTAGCCACTTGAGGGATTTTTTTTTCTTGTTTTTTTGTGAGTGACTTTGATGTTGCTGTTGGGTAAAGACAAAATAATTTTATTTAGAATTTTTTAAAGGGCTGGTTTTTTAGTTTTGGATAAAATTGGTTGATTGTGCTTATTTTGTTTTAGATTTACTATTGGTAATTTTTGTTGTGCTAATTTTTTGGGCTTGTATATTTTGTTTTAGATTTTAAATCAATAGACTTTTTTATGGTCTTTACAAGAAGGAATGCTAAAGTTACGAACTTTTTTACAAATTGCTAATGTAATGAGTAGTTATTACTAAGTAAAAAAGTCGAGTAAGTGGTTGACCAAGTGCGAACCAATATGAATTTTCTACTTCAACAATTGGTAAAAATATTGTAAAAAAGTTTATAGTCATAGCATTACTTTATAAAAAAAATAGTAATTTTATAGAATAAAATTGTTAAAGTTAGTACCTGAGTTTATACTAATATTAAAAAAATAAATAATAATTTGGGGGAGGCCATTGCCTCTCGTGTCAAAGCTTGCCCTCCGTCCCTGCTTAACATCACCTCACCTCAAATGAATTGTTTGTACTTCCTAATTATAAAGGTTTCACCTCAAATGAAGTGTTTCTACTTCCTAATTATAAAGGTTTCAGTCAACAGTTATGGACTTAGTGCTCAACAATGGACATTTTACTCTTCATAGCCCAAACCAACTCCAAATTCAGCTCAATTACGAGGCCCAGGCTCCATTTAAAATCAAACATTAAAAATAGTATTCAAATAAAATAAACACTCATCACTTTACCAAGGGGTGTCAATGTTCGACCCAACCCACGAACACGACACGAACCCGACACAGGTTTTTTACGGGTTAGGGTTGGCCTTAATGGGTTTGGGTCATAAACGAGTTGACCCGAAAGCGATACGATAAGAAACGTGTCATAGACGGGTCAACCCGCGTAACCCGCAATAGACATGTTTGACACGCCAATTTATTTGTGTCAACCCGAAATGACCCACTTAACACAACCCATTTAACTTGTATAACAATAAATATTCATTTTATTTTAGATTTGTCAAATACCTTTTATATCCAACATATATTTTAAATTTAAAAAGAAAAGTTAGTAATTACAAAATCTTACAAGGGATATAATTGGAAATTGAAACTTTACAAATCCTAGATCTCTAAGCCCTTCAAACCCTAAATTTCTAAACCATTTTATAAATATCTTATTTTATTTTTTTTTTTATTTCAGCCATACTACTCACTCTACTATCTTATAGTCTCATGCCCAATTCTCAAACTGGTTATTGCTCTCTCTCTCTCTCTCTCTCTCTCTCTCTCTCTCATGTGTTTAGTGAGTTTTAGAATTAAAGAAAATCGTTTTCTTGGTGTTTCAAAATTCTACAGTAATTTTTTCTACATAATGTTTTTTGTTCTATAAACTTGAGTTTACTATTTGCTCTAATTCTTTCAATATTGACACTTAGCATTGGTGAGTTTCAAGGATATTTATTTTTGTTGAACTATATTATTTTATTTTTGTTAAACTATGTTATTTTGAATTTAGGTTGAAGTGTATGCACTTCTTTTGGAGTGTAAAGAACTTATTTCTAGATGAATGTTATATTTTTGTTGAACTATATTATTTTGGGATGTAAAAAAAATTATTTCTAAATGGATATTATATTTAATATTATGCAGGTTAAAATGAGTTTGTTACATTCGTGTCAACCCAACGCGACTCATTTATTAATCGTGTCAAATGGGTTGGGTCAGGTCAACCCTTCTATTAACAGGTCGGGTTAGGGTTGAAGAATCATGACATGATTATTAAATAGGTCGGGTTAGGGTTGAGCCATTTAGTCGAATACCCCAACCTCGACACGACACGAACTCGACACGCTAACCCGAATTGACACCCCTAAGTCTTTACCGTTCTTGGAAATTTGATTATTTGGTTAGTGAGAAAAAGAGGGGAAAAAAAAAAAAAAAAAACGAACCAATACATTGAAGAAACAAAGTTTTGGACAAAAGAGTGAGGCTCGTGAATTGGGTAGCCAGAAAAGTCCTCCTTTTGTTCTGGTTGCAGAGTACAAGAAGTGAAAGGTGAGGGAATCTTCTTTTTTTCCTCGTGTTTTCTCGGCTACCAAACGCAGCATGATCCGTTTTGAATTTAAAGTTCTGCTCTTTGTGCTAGAAAATTTTCATCTTTAATTCATTGTTTATTTTTTTGTTTGTTTGGTAATGTATTAGGGTGTTCTCTAATTAAAAAGTAAAATTATATGACTCTGAATTCTTTGTTTCTTAATATTTGAAATGGGTTATCCATGTTGAGCTTATGTATCGGGTTAATTGTGTGGTTTTTCTGTTTTGGGCTCTGAGAGATTGTTTTGATTCAATGGTTATCTCAAATAAGAGGAAGGGGTTTCTCATATTATAGCATTGGAATAAAATGCCGCCTTTTCCAATGTTATGTTCTGAGTGATCTTTTAGGAACACGGAGATATGACTTATGAGTGTTTTTTTTTTTTTTTTTTTTTTAAGGATAGAGTTTTAATTTATATGAATTTGATAATACTAATAATTTTTTTTTCATATCATAAGCAACCTAGTTAACATAAAATTGTGTTTGTGTCTATTTGGTGTATAAAATTTGGAACGAAATATTACTATTTTGGATCATCTGGTTCGATATAAATACACTGGATAGCCAATTTTATATTTATCATAATGTCTTTTATGTTTCTTTTTCCCACTGTTAATTTCTTCAGTATTTAACTCTAATTTACTTGATAAATTTTATATGTTCATTGTCATTGCATGAATTCTACTCTAGCACACTGCTATTTTTGAGCAGGTTGTTGTCCCACAACAATCTAGATGCTGATGTTGACTACAAAAATACTGTTGCCACCTTGCCTCAATAACCACTTGGTGTACATGATGACTTTCTTCATGTAATCTAGATGTTTAAGTACAATAATTTAGTATGTGTTCTTTGGTTGCTAAAGGTGCAAATAGAGGGTTTTTTT
>JAFHAW010000093.1:0-57097 GCA_019022515.1 Quercus aquifolioides | reverse complement strand
AATATAGAGATTTTTTACAAAAACTGAAGCATATGAGAGAAATTTAAGAATTCAAACAAAGATATACTCTCACAAAGAAAAAGCAAGGCTCAAGAACACTATATATGGGTTGAGTTTCAACTTATATCTAGCTTGTTCATGGTCCATTCATATTCATGCAAGGTGCAGCAAAAATTTTAAACCTCTCCCCCCAACTAAAATATTGCATTGTCCTTAATGTATCAAAGCCAAAATAAATTCAAGTATAAAGGGAAGAAGTTACCTTAAGCATTTAATTTTTTTTTTTTTTTTTTTAATTTCTTTCACACTTGCAAATGTTAGCTCACAAAATATATATATATATATAACAAAAAAAAAAAACAAAAAAAAACAAAAAAAAAACAAAACAAAAACAAAACAAAAGGCAAAAAGAAAAAGGAAACAAAGAAAAAAAATTAAAACAAATATGGTACAATTTCATAAGGCTCTTTCAGAGTTCACTTAGCATCCTAATTGGCAGGGATCTCTAGTGATATAGTCTCCTCCTCTGGTATAACCCCCCCTAAGTATGGTTTTAACCTTTGTCCATTTACTTTCAAAATCCTACCATCCCTAGGGTCCTCAACTACTACAGCTCCATGGTTAAACACTTCCCTTACAATGAAAGGGTCATTTCACCTAGTTTTTAGTTTACCTAGAAATTTATGAAGCTTTGAATCATAGAGAAGGACTTGCTAATTTTTCTCAAAATTTTTCCTCACAATGCTTTTATCATGAAATAATTTCATCCCTTCTTTATAATTGCGAGTGCTCACATAAGCCTCATTCCTAAGCTCTTCTAGCTCATTCAATTGGAATTTCCTCAAATTTTTAGCTCCTTGTAGATCAAAGTTAAAGGCTTTAATAGCCCAATAAGCTTTATGTTCCATCTCTAAGGGCAAATGGCAAGGTTTCCCATAAACAAGACAATAGGGAGACATTCCTAAGGGTCCTCTATAAGCTGTCCGGTAAGTCCATAATGCATCAACTAGCCTTAAAGACCAATCTTTACAATTTGGATTGACCATTTTCTCTAAAATTTGCTTAATCTCCCTATTGGCAAGCTCAAGTTGCCCACAAGTTTGAGGGTGGTATGGGGTGGACAACCGGAGCACCACTCCATACTTTTTCAACAATGCTTGAAAATAACAGTTACAAAATGGCTACCATTATCACTAATTATAGCCTTTGGCATTCCAAATCATGAGAGAATGTGTTCTCTCAAAACTTTCAAAACTGTTTTATGGTCATTAACCTTGCATGTTATGGCCTCAACCCATCTAGATACATAATCTACTACCAAGAGAATATATAGATTACCAAAAGATTGGGGAAAAGGTCCCATGAAGTCAATTCCCCAACAATCAAAAACTTCTATCTTAAGGATAGGGACATCGGCATCATGTTCCTACATGTGATACGCCCTAACTTTTGGCACTCTATACACCTCTTACAGAAGTTGTAAGTGTCCTTAAACATAGTAGGCCAATAAAATCCACACTGCAATATTTTTGCAGTGGTTTTTCTCATAGAAAAGTGGCCACCACAAGCTTCTGAATGGAAAAATTTTATAACATTATAGGTCTCATTATTAGGAATGCATCTTCTCAAGATTTGATCAGGGCAATATTTAAACAAATAAGGATCATCCCAATAAAATTTTCCTACCTCAACAAAGAATTTTTGCCTATCTTACGATGTCCAGTACTCAGGAATGGCACTCATGACTAGGTAATTCACTATATGTGCATACCATGGCAGCTCAGTAACAGCATAAAGTTGCTCACATAGGAATGAGTCCCGAATAGGCATTTCTTTTAGTCCCTCACCAAAAGTAAGCTGGGATAAATGATCTGCCACTACATTCTCCACTCCTTTCTTATCTTTAATCTCAATATTGAATTCCTGCAAGAGTAAAATCCAAAGTATTAATCACGCCTTAGCATCCTTCTTAGAAAGAAGGTATTTAAGGGCATCATGATCTGTAAAAACAACAATGGGAGCACCAATCAAATATGAGTGAAATTTATCTAGAGCAAATACTACAACTAGTAACTCTTTTTCTGTGGTGGTGTAGTTCATTTGTGCACTATTTAGAGTTCGACTAGCATAGTATATCACATAAGGCTTTTTATCTTTCCTATGTCCAATGACTACCCCTATTGCATAATCACTAGCATCACACATGATTTCAAATGGTAGAGACCAATCTGGGGCTTGCGTTATAGGAGCAGACGTAAGCATGTGGACTAGCTTTTTGAAGGCTACTTCACATTCTTTTGTCCACTCAAAATTGGACTCCCTAAGTAGGAGATTACAAAGAGGTCTAGATATAGAACTAAAATTCTTTATAAATCTTCTATAGAAGCTAGCATGCCCTAAAAGGGATCTAACATCTTTGATTGTCTTAGGGGTAGGTAGATTAAGAATTAAGTCTATTTTAGCTTTGTCCACCTCTATGCCTCTAGAAGACACTACATGTCCAAGAACAATTCCCAAAGTGACCATAAAATGACACTTTTTCCAATTAAGAACTAAGCCTTTTTCTTCACAATGGCCTAAACCCAATTTTAAGTTATTAAGACAGTCATCAAAAGAGTCACCAAAGACAGACAGGTCATCCATAAACACTTCCAAAAATTTCTCAACCATATCACTAAAAACACTAACCATGCATCTTTGAAAAGTGGCAGGTGCAGTACATAGCCCAAATGGCATTCTTCGAAAGGCGAAGGTACCAAAAGGGCAAGTGAAAGAGGTCTTTCCCTGATCTTCTAAGGCAATCTGTATCTGGTAATAGCCTGAATAGCCATCTCGGAAGCAATAGAACATATGGCCAGCTACCCTTTCCAATATTTGGTCAATGAAAGGTAAAGGGAAGTGGTCTTTCCTAGTTACAGCATTAAGCTTCCTATAGTCTACACACATTCTCCAACCTGTAACTAATCGGGTTGGGATCATCTCATTATTTTCATTCTTGACCACAGTCATTCCAGACTTCTTAGGAACCACCTGCGTAGGGCTTACCCACTTACTATCAGAAATAGGGTATATGATACCTGCATCCAAAAATATAATTGCCTCATTTTTAACAAAATCTTTCATTGTTGGGTTAAGCCGACGTTAGGGTTCTCTAGAAGTCTTACAATCATCCTCTAGGTAAATTTTATGTGTGCAAATCAATGGGCTAATGCCCTTGATATTAGTTATGGTCCATCCTAGGACTAATTTGTGGTCTCTTAAAGCATTCAACAACTTACCTTCCTATTCCTCATTTAATGTAGAAAAAATAACTACAGGAAAAGTTTCACCTGGACCCAAATATGCATACTTAAGACCACTGGGCAACGGCTTAAGTTCTAGTTGTGGTGCCTCTTCCCTTGAAGGCACAAGATTTTTGTCACTCTTTGGTAGCTCCTCAAAGCGAGGTCTCCATCCTTCATTAATTGCCATCACCTGTTGTTCTTCCAAAACCTATGAGGAATCCCACAAAGAAAAAATTTCAGATAAATGATTATCACTTTTTAAATCATAAGAATCAAAAGAATTATTAAGAAAAGCTTCAAGAGGATCAGAAAAACAATTCTTACTAAACTCTTCTTGAACCACCGCCTCAATGAGGTTCACATAAGCACAGTCATCATCCTCATGTGGTTGTTTAGCCACATAAAATATGTTTAGCTCCAAAGTCATGGAACCAAAAGTGAGTTGCATCCTTCCATTCCTGCAATAATTAAAGCATTAGTTGTGGCAAGGAAAGGTCTACCCAAAATAATAGGGGTATGAGCACTAGGATGTAAAACAAGTTGGTAATCTAGAACAATAAAATCAACTGGATGGTAAAAGTGTTCAATTTTTACCAACACATCCCCCTCGGCTCCCTTACAAAGTGGTCAGCCAACTGTAAAGTTACTGAAGTAGGTTTTAACTCACCAAGTCCAAGTTTTTAATATACACTAAAAGGGATCAAATTAACACTTGCCCCAAGATCTAGCAATGAATGCTCCATGATGTAATCTCCAATAGTACAAGAGATCGCAGGACAACCTGGATCCTTATACTTTGGCGGGGTCTTATGTTGAATAATTGCACTTACCTGTTCTATTAGGAATGCAGACTTCTTCACATGATGCTTTCTCTTAATGGTGCATAGGCCCTTAATTACCTTGGCATATGCAGGAACTTGCTTGATAACATGCAATAATGGCAAATTTATCTTGACTTGATGCAAATGCAATATCTAGATGTGGTGTCCAATTTCCTAAGTAATTTTAAGGCTTGTGGAAATGGTGGAGAAATTGGGAATTGTTCAATGTCATCAAACCCAAGTGACTCAGTTTCATCCTTCTCTTCTTCAACTGGGGTCTCCTTAGATTTCTTAGTTATTAAAGGAACACTTTTATCAATCTCTTTACCACTCCTCAAAGTGGTCACAGCTTTTACTTCATCATGTTTATCCTTAGAGCCAATTTTTAGATTTTGATTGATGGGATTTGGTTGAGTTTGGGAAGGAAACTTCCCGCTCTCTGTCCCACTCAATGAATTTGTAAGCCTAGTTATATGACTCTTGGTCTCTCTCACCTCTTCATCTAGCCTAGTGAACATGGATTCAAACTTTTGATTTTGTTCACTTTGCCTTTGAATGAAAGTACTAAGTGCATCCTCCAAGGAAGGTCTAGATGATGATGGTGCATGTGGTGAATTAAAATTCCTTGGAGTAGGAGGATTCAACACATTGTCACTCTTATAACTCAAATACGGATGGTTTTGCATATTTGGGTTATAATTGTTAGAATACGAAGAATTATCTGGCCAATATGAATTAAATGCATGTACTTGTTCTACTGGCACATTTAAGAATGATGAAAGTGATGCACATTCATTTGTAGCACGGTTTATCTCATAACAAATTTTACATACCTCCATTGGGTCCTCTCTAAAGGTAGCACTAACACTCTTACTTCCTTTCATTTTGAGTGCCTTTATTTCTTTAGTTAACATGCTAATTTTTGCACTCATGTTATCATCTTCCCTCAACTTGAAAACACTTCCACTAGAAGTGGTAGTATTAGTTCTAGTCCTATCAGTGGAGTCCATAGGGCTAGGTCTAGTCCATGTGTTAGAGTTTTTAGCTATCTCATCAAGATAATCCATTGCATCTTCAGGTTCTTTTTGTAAATAGTCCCCTCCGCATGAGAGTTGAACAAAACTGTCAGTCCCTAGGTGTAAGAACTTCATAAAAATAGCTAACCAATCTCCAATCCTCATACCCATGAGTTGGGAAGAAATTGAAAAGATCTTTGTACCTTTTCCAAGCTTGGTATAAGGTCTCATTCTCACCTTGGACAAAACTAGCTACCCTTCTTTTTACAAGTTGGACTTTGTAGGGAGGAAAATGATGGAAAGAAGAGTCTATGCAGCGGAAAAAATTAAATTAACGAATCTACTTCATTCACAATTGTCAACATGTGCCATATAAGTTTCAGAATTAGAGAATAAGATTGTGTACCTTGAAGCAGTGAAATTCGAAACCAAAAAATTCAGAAGTTCTTGAGAAGAGTTTCAACCTTCACTCCAATTCTACTAACACCCAAGATGTGTGGTCTCTCAATCAGATATATGAGTTTGTTCTAGAGAGAATTGAAGAGTGTCTAACACTCACATACATAACAATTCATTGTCTTTAAAATCTGTATGTTTCTCTCTATATATCTAATTATCTAATTGGGCTAGCCTTTTGGGCCTTCTCAATTAAGCTTTAGCATGTGGCTTGGAGTGGGACCAAAAGGGAACAAATAAGACACTAGCTCCAATGGGCCTTGGGCCTTTCTGTCAACTCTTGACAAGTCCAACGTTACCATTAATTATATTTAATACCACTATATAAATATAATTGCACTCTAGACCTTATTAATAAATTATATCCCAAGACTTTATTGTACATGCAACCCCTTCATAAAATATTCGTAGTAACACAAAGTCATGAATGAAGACTTTCACAGCGGTCCAGTTCAATATGTTTTAACTCTTAAAACATATCAACATATCAACTAGAAGTCACCACTTCTATGATCAAGACAAATCATCTTAGTTGATATGTTATAGTCTTCGCAGATGAAATGCCCAATTTCATCACCGACTACGAACCAAATTCTGAGTTTACAAAGAACTTGTGACTTATATCTTCTGTGACTAAATCACATAAATCACATACTATGCATCTCATGGACTATATGATAATGTCCAATTATTCATGTTACCATTATTTTAGATAATAATAAAACAACTTTATTAATTGCAATATTAAGTCATACATAACGTAATACATAATATAATACATAGCATTATACAATAGGATTCTAGGGCACAAATCCCAACAATCTCCCACTTGCCCTAAAGACTATTGTGCATTAATCTAACTCTCATTCCCTCCAAATACGACTCAAAGGTCCTTTGAGGCAAGGCTTTGGTAAATGGATCTGCTAGATTATTTGCACTATCAATCTTTGCTACCACCACATCTCCACGAGCAATAATGTCTCTAATGATGTGATACTTTCTCTCGATGTGCTTTCCTTTCTTGTGATTCTTTGGATCTTTTGATTATGCAACTGCACCACTATTGTCGCAAAACAATGTGATGGGAACTTGTTCCATTCTCATTACACCAAGGTCATAAAGGAATTTCTTGAGCCATACAGCTTCCTTTGCTGCTTCACAAGCAGCAACATATTCTGCTACCATGGTGGAGTCCGCAATACAAGATTGCTTGACACTCCTCCAAGTTATGGCTCCACCTCCCAAGGTGAAAACACATCCTGATGTGGATTTTCTGAAATCTAGATCCGATTGAAAGTCTGAATCTGTATAGCCAATGGGAATCAAATCCTCACAATAGTAAACAAGCATATAATCTCTCGTTCTCCGTAGATACTTGAGAATATGCTTTACAGCTTGCCAATGTTTTGGTCCTGGATTTGATTGATATCGGCTAACCATGCCAACTGAATAACAAATATCTGGTCTAGTACAAAGCATGGCATACATGAGACTTTCTACTACAGAAGCATAAGGAACTTGTCTCCTCATATCTACTTCCTCTTGAGTCTTAGATCTTTGGTCATCAGACAGAGGAACTCCATGTCTGAAAGGAAGTAATCCTTTCTTGGAGTTTTGCATGCTAAACCGTTCTAGAACCTTATCTATATATCCAGCTTGTGATAAGCCTAACATCTTATTCTTGCGATCTCGCCAAAGCTTGATCCCTAGAATAAAATTAGCCTCACCTAAGTCCTTCATATCAAATTGGCTTGACAACCAAACCTTTACTGATGACATTACTCCTACATCATTTCCAATGAGTAGAATATCATCAACATAAAGTACTAGGAACATTACTACTTTATCTTGATGTCTTTTGTACACACATGGTTCATCAAGATTTTGTTCAAAACCAAATGATTTGATTGTTTGATCAAATCTGATGTTCCATGACCTAGATGTTTGCTTAAGTCCATAAATGGACCTTTTCAATTTGCATACCATATGCTCTTGGTTCTTTGCTATGAAACTTTCTGGTTGCATCATATAGATTTCCTCTTCAAGATTGCCATTAAGAAATACAGTCTTGACATCCATTTGCCAAATCTCATAATCATAATGAGCAGCAATGGATAAGAGAATTCTGATAGATTTAAGCATTGCTACTGGTGAAAAGGTTTCTTCATAATCAATACCTTCTTTTTGAGTATACCCTTTCGCCACTAGCTTTGCTTTAAAGGTTTCAACCTTTCCATCTATCCCTCTCTTCCTCTTGTAAACCCATTTGCAACCAACAGGTTTAATGCCGTTAGGCACCTTTACAAGATCCCAAACATGATTGGAATACATGGAATCTAACTCAGATTTCATAACTTTGACCCAATGATGTACATCTATATCACTAATTGCCTCTTCATAAGTGTAGGGATCCAATTCAGCCTCTTCTGAGATAGCTTCATAAGTTTCTCCCAAACCTATGAATCTTATAGGAGGCTGAACAATTCTCCCACTACAACGAGGCACCTGTGTACTAGTCATCTCATGAGTAATATCTTGTGGTGTATCTAATACAGCCACATCATCCCTAGTCTCATCCATTGGTTGTTTATTTACAGGTTCATTCATTTCAACTAATACAACTCTACTTCTAGGAGTAAAATTATTCATATGGTCATTTTCTAAGAACTTAGCATTTGTGCTGACAAATACTTTATTATCTTTATGACTATATAATAAACCTCCAACTATTCCTTTTGGATACCCTACAACGAAAACTACTTCTGTTTTAGGCTGTAACTTGTCAGACTTTCCTTTCAACGCTTGTGCTGGACAACCCCAAATATGGAGATGTCTCATACTAGGCTTACGCCCATTCCACAACTCAACAGGTGTTTTAGGAATAGACTTCGAAGGTACTAAATTCAGAAGATACATTGTAGTATTTAAGGCATATCCCCAAAATGAAATTGGCAGAGTTGAATAACTCATCATGGACCTAATCATATCTAAAAGAGTCCTATTCCTTCTTTCTGCTACACCATTTTGTTGTGGAGTTCCAGGTGCAGTCATTTGGGATACAATCCCATTTTCAGTTAAGTAATCCTTAAAATCCCCGAGAAGGTATTCGCCACCACGATCAGATCGAATAGCCTTTATGCGTTTGCCTAATTAATTCTCAACTTCAGCCCTAAACTCTTTGAACTTTTCAAAGGCTTCAGACTTCCGTTTCATTAGGTACACATAACCAAATCTAGAGTAATCATCGGTAAAAGTGATGAAGTACTCATAACCTCCTCTTGCCTGGATTGATAAAGGACCACATACATCTAAATGTAATAATTCTAGCAAATTTTGGGCTCTTCTACCTTTTGCATTAAAAGGTTGTTTGGTCATTTTACCTTCTAAACAAGATTCACAAACTAGAAATTCATCAAAGTCCATGGGCTCTAAGAGTCCATCCTTGATAAGTCTTTGAATCCTATTTGAATTAATATGACCCAAACGCAAGTGCCAAAGATATTCATCACTAGTAGAAGGAAACTTTCTCTTTAATGATTTTACATGAGAATCATTATCTAATTCGGAATTATATAATTCATGCTTATCAGGAGTTAAAATATAAAGACCATTCACAATATTGCCAGAACAAATAAACATTTTACCCTTCTTTATTACAACATTGTCTTTAAGGATAACAATATCCATGTTCACCCAAAAAAGTTGCAGAAATTAAATTCCTACGAACATTAGGTACATACAGACAGTCTTCCAATATTAAAACTCTAGATTCAAAGCATAAATTAAACACTCCAACAGCTATAACCGGAATTCTGCTCCCATCAGCCAAAGTAAGAAACAATTCCCCTTCCTTAAGCTTTCTGGTCTCCTGGAACCCCTACAAAGAATTGCAGTTATGATTAGTACAACCTGAATCCACACACCAGGAATCTATGGGATTCTGCACTAAACATTTTTCAAGGAGAAATGAACTTTTCATACCTTTATTCTTGGCAGCTTTGAAAATTGGACAATTCATCTTCCAATGTCCTTTCTCACCACAATGGAAACATTTTCCTTTGAGCTTCTTTCCTTTGTCAGCAACCCCTAAGACAATTTGTTTACCCTCTTGCTTGGTGAAGTCCTTCTTCTTCTTCTTCTTACCCTTGCCTTTCGACTTAGGTTGAGAAGTAGAAGCTTCACCTACATTGGCTTCAACATTAGAAGTACCAAGGATGCCTTCCGCCGCTACCAATTCATTCATTAATTCAAACAAAGAATAAATCTTTTTGTTCATATTATAATTAAGTCTAAATTCCTTGAATGATTCTGGTAGTGACTGGAGTATCATATCCACTTGGGATTCTCCATCAATATCGGCACTCAAAACTTCCAATGTATTCAGATTAGAGATCATTGTAAGACAATGCTCCCTCACTGAACCGCCTTCAGCCATTTTGGTATTATAAATTTGCCTCATAGTTTCTTGCCTTGCAAATCGGCCTTGCTCACCGAACATCTCCTTCAGACTAAACATTATGTCCGAAGCTAGTTTTACATCCTGCATTTGATGCTGTAGAACATTTAAGATAGATGCTAGGATGTAGCACTTGGCCATCTCATTAGATTTCTACCAACGATCATATCGCTGTTTTTCCTCAAGAGGAGCATCTAATGAAGGAAAGCTGGGACATGGTTTAGTAAGCACATATTTGTGCTCTTCAGCAGTAAGAACAATGTCCAAATTTCTTTTCCAGTCAACACAGTTGGATCCAGTCAGTTTGTTTTGATTAAGTATAGTAACAAGTGGGCTAAAAGATGCCATGTTCAAATCTAAAATTAATAAACACGAATATAATAAGTAAACTGGACATTATCAATTTAGCATATAAACATATAGTATGGAACCTTAATAAAACCATAATATAATATATGCAACGACAACCCAATCCCATATTGAATATCCCTCAGAATAGAGTGAATATAAAATACTATGATTGATTGAGAACTATTCTCATTATTAATGCTGTCATGATAACTCTTATCAAACACTAATAATATGCCATTATACATTTGGCCTCTAAATAGTTATAGTAAGAACTCAGCATAGAGGATACTATAATATTTAGTCTAGCGTATACCATTGTCTAGAATCATGTGTAGCCACATTTCATCCCCTTAACAGGCTTATTTTGTAGTACCATGATACAACACCCTCCGCATGGAATGCAAAGCTCGAGGCTAAGACAAGGTGTTAGATCAAACCACTATAAACCAAGAAATTCAATCTTGTAGTACCATGAAATAAATACTCTCCGCATAGAATGCTAAGCTCGAAGCAAAGACAAAGTATATATTTCACACTACTATGAACCGACAATGGAGGCCATGAGATCCAACCCTTGTATCTCTCTCCCACTAGATGTTTTCAATTAAAGGTTTTTTTTTTTTTTGGTAAACATGTGTAAACTAATCACACACAGCCTTGCACTTTATACATTTGAAAACACTTAGAAAAAATTCAAAATTCCCTTCAGTAGCATTTCCGCGAGAAGCTCGCGATTAAGCTCTTCTCGCGAAAATGCTTTCATGCAAAAAGGTGAAAACACAAAAATCAGATAGAAACTCTCGCTACTGTCTCGTAACTAAGCTCTTCCCGCGAAATTGAGTTTAGGCAAAATAGTGAAAACTCAAAAAATCATATAGAAACTTTCGCTACTGTCTCGCAACTATTTCGCGAGTAAAGCTTGCCCGCGAAAAGTTTTGTGCTTCAGAAGCATTTCTCGCGGGTAACTTCACGAGAAGCTAACCCGTGAAAAAGCCGTGTTTTCAGTTTTTGAAGGAAAAATCGGAATAGTTTTCTACGGTTTTCTATGAACAAACAATCACCATATGAACATGATAGACAGAATTTGATGTCAAAACTGAATTTCATTGATGCTATAGCCTTAAAGTTCAATTTAACTTACTTAAATCCAAATTTAAACAACATCATAACATCAATCTCAATTTTCATCAAATCATAGTTTCAACAACCATGCAGAAAATTAAATATACATATAATTTTCTAACATCATGAAACTATTATCTTTAATTCCAAAACTCACAAAACATGTTAAACATATTGGAAATTGAAGACCGCTCTGATACCATTTGATGGAAAGAAGAGTCTATGCAACGGAAAAAATTAAATTAACGGAGCTACTTCATTCACAATTGTCAACATGTGCCATATAAGTTTTAGAATTACAGAATAAGATTGTGTACCTTGAAGCAGTGAAATTCAAAATCAAAAAATTCAGAAGTTCTTGAGAAGAGTTTCAATCTTCACTCCAATTTCACTAACACCTAAGATTTGTGGTCTCTCAATCAAATATATGAGTTTGTTCTAGAGAGAATTGAAGAGTGTCTAACACTCACATACATAACAATTCATTGTCTTTAAAATCTGTATGTTTCTCTCTATATATCTGATTATCTAATTGGGCTAGTCTTTTGTGCCTTCTCAATTGGGTTTTAGTATGTGGCTTGGAGTGGGACCAAAAGGGAACAAATAAGACACTAGCTCCAATGGGCCTTGGGCCTTTCTGTCAACTCTTGACAAGTCCAAAGTTACCATTAATTATATTTAATACCACTATATAAATATAATTGCACTCTAGGCCTTATTAATAAATTATATCCCAAGACTTTATTGTACATGCAACCCCTTCATAAAATATTCGTAGTAACACAAAGTTATGAGTGAAAATTGCCACTTTGTGAATTACTACATCTTAATCCTTGAGTAACCGATTTAATCCTTTTAAGTTATTCATCATATATTTATGAAATCCAATTTCATAAATATATACTTTAGTCTTACTAAAGTGGTTAGACCTAACTTTCTAAATAACAAATCCATTAAACTTATCTGAAGGGAATATTTGGTATCTCTGTTAAGAGACTATGAATTCCATCTTGAGAATATATGTTCCATCAACACTAAATGTGGCTGCCCAACATACTGAGGTTTTGACCGTTTCTTTAGATCTCACTCCTGATATATCAAAGCAACCTACACTTCATGATCAAGTCCATTGTTCTCTCAGGATTAAGAGTTTATGTAAATTAAAGTCGTGAGATTTATTATTCAATTGACAGTCTATAGGAGAATAATAAATCTCACAGCGGTCCAGTTCAATATGTTTTAACTCTTAAAACATATCAACATATCAACTAGAAGTCACCACTTCCATGATCAAGACAAATCATCTTAGTTGATATGTTATAGTCTTCACAAATGAAATGCCCAATTTCATCACCGACTACGAACCAAATTCTGAGTTTACAAAGAACTTGTGACTTATATCTTTTGTGACTAAATCACATAAATCACATACTATGCATCTCATGAACTATATGATAATGTCCAAATATTCATGTTACCATTATTTCAGATAGTAATAAAACAAGTTTATTAATTGCAATATTAAGTCATACATCATGTCATACATAATATAATACATAGCATTATACAATAGGATTCTAGGGCACAAATCCCAACAGAAAATGTTTCTTAAAAAACTCTTGGGTCATCTCCCCCCAATTACCTATAGACCTAGGTTTCGAGGTGTAAAGCTAACTTCTTAATTTATCCTTAAGAGAAAAAGGAAAGAAACGTAACTTAACAGTCTCAATAATATTTTATGCATAGAAACTATTAATTACCTCTTCAAAAGCTCTAACATGGACATAAGGATTTTCATTTTCTTTTCTCCTAAAGTCAAGAATTATTGCTAATAAACCTTGTTTCACTTCTACATGCGGTGCATTAGGTGGAAACATGATGCGTGAAAGAACAGAAATTTGTGTGGGATGCAATAGTTCATACATAGTTTTTCTATTCTCCTCATGATTATTATGCGTTTCATCACCCATGATTGATGAAGAATGTGAAGGTTATGGTGTGACAAAAAGATTACCAAAGTAAGTTTCAAAAATTTCTAATTTGCCTCTCTTTTTCTAACCCAAATGCTCATGCAACAATGAATGCACAATCAAATAAAATAAAACAAAAAAATAAAACAAAATAAGGGAAAAAAAATGGAACAAAGTTACCAATAGAAGAATTTCCACCAACTATGTTTTGCTCCCAAAAAAAAAAATTGCGTCTAAATACGCAGCAACTCCCCAACAATGGCGCCAAAATTGCTTGCTCACTCCCAAGTGCAGGAGATCATAGCAATATAATTCTCGAAGTACTGAGGTTAAACCACAAGGAGCAGGGCAAATTCAAAGACAATATAATTTTAAAAAAAAACTTTTGGTGAAGATGAAGAATAATTTTTTCCTGGCAATTGTAAACAAGAATAACAGTGATAACTAATTAAAGTCAATAATGTAAATACTAGGGCGTCAGGGAGTTTCCCTATATCAATATGAAATTCTTTGTGATATAAGAAATTATATATTTCATAACTGATTGTTCTTATGCAATTAAATACTTATGATTCAGTTGAACTGAGACAATTTAAGAATGCATGATTACCTAGATTAATAATGCGGTTAAAAAAGTTTTCAAAAAAACTCATTCACTTTAAAACCTGATTTCTATTTGAAACTATTAGAAATTCATCTAAACAATAAGAAAAACAAGATTGAAATTATTGAAAGCATGGAAGAACTAATACATCAAAAGAAATCTAATTGAACAATCAAATATGTTGTTGATAAAATCTTAGAAAGAATCACATTGAATATTCATACCCTAGCCCTAGCAAAGAGTTTAGGCTGCCATTAGAGAAATGAAAATACAAGGTTTTTTCTCCAAAATTAGTTTTGCTCAGCCTCCCTTCAAAACCCTAACGTCAAAGTGTCCAAAGAAAATAAAACTTCTACTATTTTAATTTTCGTCCAGATTTACAGCAGTAATTTGTGAGTTAATTTCGGCCTTCAAAAATTGTGAATTTCCAAAAACTCAAAACTGTAAAGTTGTAGATATTTAAGTCAAGGTTCCAACCCATCTTGCTTTGTGTCAAATGAATTTTTTAGGAGAGAGATATGCCCAAAACACTGATCAATGCGAAAATCTGATTTTTCCTTTTCAGATTCTGCCTCTTTGATTTCTTTCCTTATTTGAAGCTTCCAAACATGGTAGACGACCCAAGCACTCCAACTGCACCTCCTTAGACATTTAAGCATGGTCCTTTAGCTCCACTTTAATTCTAGTTTGGCCTCTATTATCTCACAAACTCCTGTAAACTCATCTTTTTTACATGATTTCTTGAAAGTAAAAAATTACACGAAATGAATGACATCTTATTCAAGAAATTATGTAAAGATAAATAATAGGGACTAATGCAAATCATGGCTTAATTATACAAATTAAGTATAGTAATAAGGAGATAAAACATAAATATACAACAAGTATACATTTTAAGGCGTTATCAGGCCCACGTTTGAGTTTTGGTCCAATTTGGACTCCTTTTTTGAGAATTTTTTAGCCGGAAAATGCACATTGACACGTTTTTAATCCGTATTCTAAAAATTAATCCCTTTTTCTTGATATTCAGATCTCTAAAGTGATAATTATCTTATAGATAAATATTCTAAAAAGATTTGATTATCCATAACTTCTTTGTTATCTGATTATTCAGTTTATTCTCATGCAAGCAGGCCTACTTTTGACACTAACCAACAACCAATCACAAAATTATTTAATTAATTTTAATTTTTTAACCAATCAGAATTAATTTAAATTAATCATGCGTGGTTGGTTCCCCCCAAACAAAATGCATGTGGACCATGAAAATTTGATCATGTGATATCTTTCAATCCGACGGTCCGATTCAAGAATTGGACATACCATCACGATCGTTAGAATCTCAAGGTCATTTTTATGATATGCCATGAATGAATAAATGCATGTAATGCAACTCTAAATGTTGGGTATATGAATGGTCATTTTAGCCATCTTCCAAGATTAAATTATGGGTGCAAAATCAAGTGTCTACAATCAAATCTGACAAAAATCTCTGAATAGCTCGGGTTTGACGTGAAAACAAGAAAGAAGTGGTTTTGGAGTGATTTTGAACAACTTTGAATTTTGGTCAACCCAAGGGTATTTTGGTCATTTTGAACTGGCACTTTGAGTGCTCTAACGCTTGAACAGGTTGTGTCACGTCAATCTAAATGTTTTTGTGGTTCCATGGTGAAAAATTAATATTTTTAGATTTTTAGGGGTCTGGCACGCAAATCGAAAACGAACAAAATACAGTATCTACACGGCCCGTGGCTAGAATTCTACATGGGCTTAGGCCCATTTGTTTACATGGAATTAAGGGACCCACCTAAGGGGTATCTTCTAGCAACCTAGTTTGTGTAAGTACGTAATCTAATCCAATGGATTAATGGGCCCAATCCAAACCCATATATAATATCTAACTAGTTCCAAAGTCTTTTTTTTTTTTTCTTTTCTTGTTTTTGTTCGTGGTTGCATGTATGTATGGATTATTCAATAGGCTTTCCACCCTTTCTTGGTCTAGGGTTTTTTCCCTCAGTGAGGTCCACCCTTTCTTTTGACCCTTTGTCCATTAGTAATCCATACCAACTAGTCTGTTAGCTTATAGTTGTCTCTACTTGCATGCTTATATGTTGAGTGATATATGTTAAACACAAAAGTGAATTATGCAATTTAGATGGTGGAGGTTTATGATTAAAAGGCGACCCCTTTTAATCATAAAGTTTCCTAACCTTAGGATGTGGACATGTGTTCAAGGCATATGTTGTAGACGTGTCCATATTTTATTGTGTGCATATTAAGCCTTTGTGTGTGATTGCCCTCATCCATGTTAGCTAGTGACATAAGGTCTCAACGTGTGTACTACTTGCACCATGTGATGTGGTACTTGGCATACACTAGTGCACTAAGGGCCAAACATACTAGCGCGTACCATACACACGGATGTGAAACTCTTCCGGTGCACCACAACGCACCTAACATGGAACTCTGTCGGATTTCCACCATGGAAATTCATTAAGGCGAAATGTTGACGGATTTTCACCATGAAATTTTGGCAAGCATAATATTATGTGAGACGTGATGTACTTGGTCTAGGAATTTGCTAAGGATTCAAATTATTTAACAAAGTTATTGATGATTTCCAAAAGAAATTTCATAAGCCCAAAAGTATTTAGCCTCCAAACTCTTTGATCTGTTAATGACCAAAATCTAGCATCATAGGATGCTTAACACCTTACTTATGAGCAACCGAGCTCCCAAATTTCTTACTTTTGCTTAGATTTGGAAAAATGACAATTTTTTAACCTAGGCTTGATAATAAAATCAGTTAGATATAGATGACCAAACATACCTTAGAAAACCCAAAGAATGGTGGCAACTCCCAAATTTGAAACAAATCACTAATAATTCCCACACTTAATGCATGCATAGGGTTTACATGCTTATCAAACACTTGTACACAATCATTTCTCTTTCTTCTCCCGTAGAAGGAATGAGGAAAGGAGAGCCCTCGTTGTCTTCTCTATCTTCATTCACACATATCACATCTCCAAGTAAGGGTGGTTAAAGCTGTCATACTCGATTGGGGGGTATCAACACCTACTGTTTACAGATCCCATAACACTGTTTACGATTCCCACATGGGCCTCGTGAAAAGAAGCACATAAGATGTGTGTGTTTAGTTTTTTTTTTTTTTTTTATCAACAATACTATTATTATTTGTGGGTCCCAAGAGCATTAGCTTTGGCAACAGTAATATTACTGTCTTTGCCAACAATAATATTATCGTTTGCAAGTCTCCCATTCAATATATTTTTACTTATCTTTTAACTTTTTCTATAGTATTTTCAGCAAAAAAAAAAAATCAGTTTATTTATTTTTTTAGCTTTTAGCTTTTATTTTTATAGTACTTTTAGTAAAAAAAACAAAAAAAGCTAGACAAGTTTTTATGAAACGAACACTTAAACCCTTGGTAGGCTTTTCTCTTTTGGCCACACTTGTTTTTGTTTTGTATTCAAACCCTATTTCAAGTGCAAAGTGATGAAGCTAGGATTTCATCTTAGAGAATGCAAAATTAAAAGAAAATATTGAAACTAAAATTAAGCTAAAAATATTAATCTATACTAATAACAAAATAATTAAACAATTATATGCTAATATATTTGCCACACACAAGCTAATAGATGTAAATTTCGATTTTTTTTTTCATAATCTCAATTAACTAAAAATATATATCTCGTATCATTGAAATAATAATAATCAATTCATAGTAGATAACAATCAAATCAAGAGACTAATCTTTCTCAAAAAAAATAAAATCAAGAGACTAATCTAAATACATAAAGTATAAAAATATAATTAGATGTCTCAAAATAAATTAATAAAATAAATCAATGTAAAAGTGTTGAGTTATAGAAATATATCGATAAAGTTGTATAAGTGTCTCACTGTTTTGATTGATTTTGAAAATTTTTGAAATACTTTATTCAGATAATTTGATAGTTGTAATGGGAGAGAAGAATTTGGATAGTAAACATCTTTGTTAGAAACACAAAAAAATGATTGGTTTTTTTTTTTTTTTTTTTTTTTGCCTGAACCAAAAAAAAAATAATAATAAAAAAAATCAGTTTAATTACAGGACTCTTTGCAAAATTTTGAATACTAAAACCATATAAAAGGGATAATAATAGGGTTTTTTTTTTTTTTTTCAATTGTGGTACCCACAATTTCAACCCTCCCCATGAGAATTGAGAAGGATAAGACATGGCAAATAGGCAGGGTCGGGTCGGGTTCTAGTCGGGTTGCTGGTTAAAAACAGGTTTGGGTTAAAACAAGTCATTTTAAGTGGGCTAGAAATGGGTCGGGTCAATCAAATTGCAGGTAGGCTCGGGTCAGGTTGACCTATAGTTTTCACATAAATTTTTTTTTTAAGAAAACAAAATGTATTTGTCATTTGGAAAGTCATGCCGCAAATTAATTGTTGTAAAATGCATTACTTTGAATTCATACAAATCCCAACATTACTAACCTAAACTAAATAGAACAAAGGATAAGTAAAACAAATACACAAGTCTCATTCCTATATAATATCAGCATCCCAAAACATAAAACAAAATTACAAATGCCTTATTGAATAACTAATTTGACAAAAAAATAAAAATATATAAATAATTTACAATCTTGAAAACTAATTTTAGGGCAAAACTTAGATACAGTACCTTATATACTATTCCTTAGGTACCCCTTTTAAAATTTAGACAAACCTTCTAATTCAATAACTCTAGCTAATGCCATTAACCTCATCCTCTTTTTTTTTCTTTTTTTCCCTACATGTGCTTAAAACAAATTTAGAAAACCCATAATCCCAGCCTCTCCAACTTCTCACACTCTCAATTTCAAATTTTTTTAAGAAATCCAGATCTCAACTTCCCAAACAATAAAGTGGTCTTAGCCACTGAGATTCAATGACAGTGCCAAAACTACGCCACTACTTGAAGAAAACAAAAGGCTTTCAAGTCTGAACGCTATTTTGATATGGCGGAGGGAATTTTTGACCAAAAGCATTAAAGATTTCTCAATGTCTTTGACCCAAAGGGTTGTAAAACATCCTGGCTTCTCTTCAATGTTCTATTCCAAAAGAATCTAATCTATTTTCCTGGACAACGAGTCAGACGAACAAAAATGAAATACTGAAATTCTTATTTTAAAAAAATTTAGAAGTTCAATAGTAGAAAAAGCCAGAAAGATTAGGTTCTAGGTTTTCTTGTGGGTCTTTAGCCTTCTAAATGGGTTTGTTTTTAGTTACAAAGAGAGAGAAAAAGAATGAAAGAAAGAAATAGAGAAATAAATAGTATTAACGGCATTAGCAAGAATTATTGAATTAGACAGGTGTCTGAATTTTAAAATGAGTACCTAAAGAACAGTATGTAGGGTATTGTATCTAAGTTTTGCCCTTTTGTGATCTAATATCAATTATGGTTAGCACTCTATTTCAATTTGAAAATATACATTAAAGTTTGATTATTTACTTATTTATACATAGTATGTTTTATGAATATCATGTCATTGTTAAGCAACAAACACTCTAGGAAATATTATAATTTATTTTGAAAAGTCATTTATTTTGAACATGAATTGTTAAAAAAATTGGCCTAAGTATCCATAATTTATGTTAATTTCATTGATATACTTTGACTTCATTTTTTTCACTTTTATGAATGTTTCTCACACATGTCTATAATTTTAAATATATATTTTTAACTCTACTGTAACTAGATTATCTTGACATGTACTTTGTTATTTGATATCCAAAAATCTTTACTCATTATAGAATGTCTCAACCATTCATCTTTCAATTCATTTGCATGTAGTTATGTAAAAATCTCAATTGTTAACTTAAAGTCATTGTATCTAAATGATGTGTGTGTGTGTGTGTATTGTAGGGACCGGTTTCGAGCACTCTCTGCAGATTGAGAGAGTGGACCCAAGCCCAGCTAACCCTCCAATGAATTTATAGAGTATGGGTTCAAGAGCTAGGCCCTAGTGAGGAATGCAACGGCCATGCATGGTTGTACGTGAGTGCTAATGACACAAATGTGGGTTGTGATAATTTAAGCGTGGGTTAGGATGCACAATAAGGCTCCTCGGACAGACTTTACAGAGCCGGAAGTTGTTCTTATTTCTCTCAAGGAAGGTTACAATGGTTGAGGGGAATACAATGCTACAGTATTTCTTTCTCTCTGGTTTTTGCCGTCCGTCCCCCCTTCAAGGGGGACTTCTTACATTATATATCTCTCTCTCAGCTGATCTTAGCCCTACATTTGTTGATCAATCCGGTTTCCACTTGAGTGTCTGTCCCATCAGCCGCATTCCCATCCCTCCTGTGGGTTGTAGCGCCCAAGACGACACTGTTCAGAGATCCTATCCTCATTAATGCGGCCAGGGTGTTAGTTGAGGGCATTTAATGTGGAGGTGACAGTTCGTCTGGGACTTACTCCTCCACCATGCTTCCATGTCTGGTGCTTGGCACTCGCTATTTGCTCCTTGGATGCTTAGGGAGATTCCCCTTGAGGGTCTGCTGCTTGCTCGCTTTCTGATTTCGGACGTCCGAGGATGTAATCATCCTCGGCATGCCTTTTAGGGCGACTGGGCTTCATGCGTTGTCCTCAAACCCTGGATGCATCCTCGGCGTGGGCCTTTGGGCCTGGTCCGAAGTGGGCCGGGGTTGCTTGACTCTTTCTGGCCCCACAATAGCCCCTCAAAATCTTGCTGTCCGCATCCTCGGGCGGAAAGGAGGATTTTGACACCCTCGGACCTGTTCCGCGTCCAATCAAGTCTTGTCCCTCGTCAGCATTAGAGCCTTTTCATCTGCCCAAGGTGTGTTACTGGCGCTTTGGTGCGCGTAACATGTCCTGCATTAAATTCGGGCGGTTTTATGCTCCCCACGTTCAACGGGCAGATGACAGTCTGATGGTGGGGATGCATCTGTCATTTATGAGCGGGAAAACTCACGCGGCTCTTCCATCTAGGGTATAAATACCCATTCGAACCGCTTCCTCCTTTCTCATTCACGATCAAGAGCTCTTGCGCCTCCATTCAGAGTCCAGCCAAATTTCCACCTACACCTCCAGCATAAAAAGCCAGTCCGAGGAGCTCCTCCTCATTTCTGTAAGTCGCTCTATCTCTCTCTGAGCTTTTTCCTTTCTACTCCTCCTCTTTTACTTGCTCTCCCTTTAGCTCTCTTAGGCGTCATTTGGGATGGGTAGGCTTAAGAAGTATGTTGGCTCTGAGGAGGCGATGGAGAAATTCATCGCCGATTATAAGATACCGGCCAACGTGGGCTTGAGGTATTGTGAGGAAGGAGAGTGGCTCCTCCGAAGGCAGGAGGGCGAGGTGGTGATTCCCATCATCGCCTTCCTTGAAGGGGAGATGAGGATCCCCATGGGACCGGTGATGAGGGGTTACCTTACATATTTCCGGTTAACCCCCACCCAGTGCGCCTCCAACATGTTCAGAATTCTGGGCAGCGTGGATGCTCTGAACGAGAAGATGGGTCTTAGGCTGACCCATCATGATGTGAACTACTGTTACAATCTTCAACATCTGAAGAACAAGTCCTACAACATGAGGACGAGGGACGACAGGGTCCAGCTTATCCAGTGCCTCCCCGAGTCCAACAAGGGGATGAACGAGGATTTTCTCATCGTGTCCGGAGCGTGGCACGATGGCCTTCATTGCCCGACGATAGAGGGGACACCAGGTGGGGCAGTGGGAATAGGAGGGGATTCAAAGATTCTAACTTGTTTCCTGCGTCATTTCTTTTTGTACTGTTTGGTTACTAATGTGGATGTGTTTTCCTTTTGCAGATCCGCACTCCCTCGCGCGCAACTTCAGCTTGATCAACAGGGAAGACTTGCAGAAGGCGCTCAGGTCTGCGGCTTTTGAAAACGAGGTAGACCACTAGGTCAGAGCTGCTCACAAGATCTTGGGGTACACTCCGCTCCAAAAATCATTCGCGGCCCCCAAGTACGTGATCAAGGCAAAGGATCCTCAGCTGCAGAAAATAGGAGTGACCGAGGACGGGTTCGAGTTTCCCAAGGATCCCTCCACTTCAGAAGGCGTCACAGTAGCAGTCCCCTCTTCTTCTCACCCATTCTCAGAGGCCGCGGAGGAGAATTTAGAGAGGGAAGGGGAAGCTGCAGACTTTGGTCCGGCCGAGGAGGATTTCGACGTTTTTGAGCAAGTCCATCAGTCCGAGGACCCTTCTGGAGACTTAGGTGATCCTCGTCTGACCGAAGCAGATCTCTTAGCCTCAGAGACATCTTCTCGGCTTGAGATGGGCTACAAGAAAAAGTCCCAACCCAATCTGCTCGACTTGATTGAAGGACAGCCGGGGAAGTCCAAGCCAAAGCTTCCTCCTCCTCCTCCTAAGACTCGCCCTGCCCAGACCAGGTCGAGCTCATCCCAATCTCGGCTGCCCCCTCCTCCGCCTCAGACGACCCCGCCGACCAGGCACGAACCCGCCGATCCTAAGCAGAAAAAGGATAAGGGCAACAGGCCTATCGAGGACAAGTCTGGGCCCACGCAGGAGGGGGATGTCGCTCGGCGGCCATCAAAGCAATTGAAAATAGGCCACAAAGACCAGGATAGGCAGGTCGAGGACCAGCCCGAGGTTCAGGCATGGCTCCCCGCCCTAATGCTCCATGGGGGTCCCTTGAGGGATGACGCTTCCCTCAGGGATTTCAGAGAGGGCGAGGGCGCGTATGTGGCCGACGCGGTGGAGAGATGCCTACTACTTCCTGCGGACATAGCGCAGCTGGGGACCATGAGGAGTAGGGAGGTCTTCCTCAGCCTCAAGCGGTACTTGGGGATGGTAAGATCCTAAACATTTGTGTTTTTTCTAGCTTCAGTTTTGCGTTACTTTCTTTTTTGAGCTTGGCTAATCATCATGTATCTGTTTTGCTTGGCAGGCTGTCCAGGCCACTTTCAGGCTAGAGGAGGCAGCCAATGACCATGGAAGGGCCATGGATGAGGAGCGCGAGAGGCGCTTGGTGGCCACTCGCACCCTCAAGACATCCGAGGAGGACCTTGCCAAGGCCAGGGAGGAGCTGAAGGCAATGACCCAGGTTAGGAACAGCGCGGTGTCAGGCCTTGAGGGTGCCCAGAGGCAGGCCGTGGAGCAGACGAAGCGCCTGCGAGAGGCTGAGGATCAGCTGAAGATCGCCAAAGAGCTGATAGATGACCTTAAGAAGGAGAAGGCTGCTGCCGAGGAGGTCAAGAGGGTGGCTGAATGGGCCAAAGGGGAAGCTGAGAGGGTCAAGTTTGAGGCAGAGCAAGGCAGGGAGGAGGCTTGGGCCACCAAGGAGGAAGCTGAGGAGGCAGCCTATGCTGCTGGGGCAACTGAGACAGCAGCTGCCTACAAATCCCAAGTCCCTGGGGTATGTAGGCGCTACTGCTCCGAGACTTGGAGTGAAGCCTTAAGACAAGCTGGGGTGGAGGCCTCTTCTGACCTGTGGAAGGAGGAGAGTGTGTACTACCCCCCTATCATCCGCGAGGTTGCCCCAGATGGCTCTGAGGCCGAGGAGGCTGCTGTGGAGACTGCTTCTGCTCCGGGTGAGGAGGTCTCGAACGCTGGAGCCACTGGTGAACCAGTCCAAGGGAGTAATCCTCCCATGGTGGTCGAATTGAGTGATGGCTCTAACGAAGATGCGCCTCGGCAGGCTGCAAAGCCGTCCCTCAATGCCCAAGTTTCCTCTGCTGAGGGGGCAGCTATTCCTGCCGTGCCTCTGCAGGCCATCCCACTCAGTCAAGGCTCAGAGGACCCTGAGGCAGCTATGGGCCAGCTACCCACCGAAGTGGGCAACTGAATAAAAGGACTAGGCTCCTTGACGCCTCTGCCTGCCTCACTTTACTTTTTGCATATTTTTCTTCTCTTTCTCTTTATTTGTAATGTAATTCCCACCGTGTACTTCTTTCAATTTAATGCAATGTGAACCTTACTTCTTTTTTTTTTTTTGTTTGTTGTGGTTGATTGCTTACTTGCACATTATCCGCTTTTTCTTTACTTGCATGATTTTAGTTTTAATTGCATCTCGGCCAATCGTGGCACTAGTTGTTATAATGAGAGGGCATGTATGCTCTGATACACCTTTCGTTTCCTAAGGACCAGATAAAATTTCTTCGAGTAGACACTTAGGATTTCTTCAATGTAGTTAACTTGCCCATAGTCCTGGGTCCGAGGACCATTCCGAGCCTTGTTTCTGTCTAACACTTGAGTTTGGCTGTAGGTAACTAGTTTCCCCATAGGTTTGAGTCCTTGGACTATGCAAGACCTAGGTTCTGTCTAGCACCCAGATATAAGTGGTTAGCTCCCCATAGGCTTGAGTCCGAGGACCATGCAAGACCTAGGTACAATTGCTACCTTCAGTATAAGTGGCTAGCTCCCCATAGGCTTGAGTCCTTGGACCATGCAAAACCTAGGTACAATTGCCGCCTTCAATATAAGTGGCTAGCTCCCCATAGGCTTGAGTCCGAGGACCATGCAAGACCTAGGTACAGTTGCTGCCTTCAATATAAGTGGTTAGCTCCCCATAGGCTTGAGTCCGAGGACCATGCAAGACCTAGGTACAGTTGCTAACCTTCAATATAAGTGGCTAGCTCCCCATAGGCTTGAGTCCAAGGACCATGCAAGACCTAAGTACACTTGCTGCCTTCAATATAAGTGGCTAGCTCCCCATAGGCTTGAGTCCTTGGACCATGCAAGACCTAGGTACAATTGCTGCCTTCAATATAAGTGGTTAGCTCCCCATAGGCTTGAGTCCGAGGACCATGCAAGACCTAGGTACAGTTGCTGCCTTCAATTGGCTGTAAGTAACTAGTTTCCCCATAGGCTTGAGTCCTTGGACCATGCAAGAACTAGGTTCTGTCTAGCACCCAGATATATTTGCCGTTGGGACGCGAGACGTGTGATCATGTTAGACAGAGCATCTGAATAAAAAAAAAAGGGACTTCTTTATTAATAGTAATACCTTTTCAGGTTATTTACATTCCATGGACGAGGTACAGGTTTGTCATCTAAATCTTCTAAATAGGTACGCTCCTATCCCTGCCACTGAGGTAATTCGATAGGGCCCTTCCCAATTGGGTCCGAGCTTTCCCCAAGAAGGGTTCTTGGCAGCTCCTACGACTTTTCTCAGCACCAGGTCTCCCGGTGCTAGTGGTCTGAGCTTTACATTGGTGTCATATCCCTGCTTGAGCTTTTGCTGGTAGTGGGCCAACTGAATCATTGCTTGCTCTCTTCATTCGTCTACCATGCCCAGGCTCCGCCCCAGCAGTTCATCATTGCTGCCTGGGGTGAAAGAGCTCGCCCTTAGTGTCAGGAAGTTGGTTTCCAGGGGGATCACTGCATCTGCACCATAGGTCATGGCAAAAGGTGTTTCCCCCGTTGAGCGCCGGGGCGTAGTCCAGTACGTCCAGAGGACATGGGGCAGCTCTTCTACCCATCTCCCCTTGGCATCATACAGTCTCTTCTTGAGCCCATTGACGATGACCTTGCTGACCGCCTCGGCCTGTCCGTTTCCCTGGGGATAGGCTGGTGTTGAGTATCTGTTTGTGATCCCAAGTTCACAACAGTACCTCCTGAAGGCCTTGCTATCGAACTGGAGCCCATTATCCGAGATGAGGGTATGAGGGACCCCGAACCGCGTAACTATGTTCCTCCAAAGGAATTTCTTCACGTCTACATCCCTGATGTTGGCTAGTGGCTCGGCCTCGACCCACTTGGTGAAGTAGTCCGTGGCCACCAACAGGTACCTCTTGTTCCCTGGTGCCTTGGGGAAAGGTCCCACAATGTCCAAGCCCCATTGGGCAAACGACCATGGACTGGACAAAGGGTTAAGGACCCCTCCTAGCTAATGGATGTTTGGGGCGAACCTTTGGCACTGGTCACACTTTTTGACATACTCCTGGGCCTCCTGCTGCATTCCCGGCCACCAGTATCCTTGTGTGACAGCTCGGTGAGCCAGGGATCTCCCCCCTGTGTGGCTCCCACAGATTCCCTCATGCAGCTCTTCGAGCACGGATTCTGCTGATTCGGGGTGAACGCACAGTAGGTATGGCCCAGAGTAGGAGTGCCTGTATAGCTTGTGATCCTCGGACAACCAGAACTGAGGAGCTTTCCTTCGTATCTTTTCTGCCTCTGATCTTTCCTCGGGCAGGACATCATCTTTGAGGAATTTCACTATGGGGTCCATCCAGCTGGGCCCCATCACAACTTGATGGACGGGGATCGCTCCCTTTGGCACTTCACTTGCCCTCTCCAGGTGCTCCACAAGTATGATCTGAGGCAGAGCCCCTGCCGAGGAGGTTGCGAGCGTGGCAAGTGAATCGGCATGACTGTTCCCACTCCGAGGAATATGGGACAAGCCGAAAAGGTTAAAACCCCAACTGCAAGCGCTTGACTTGGCTCAGGTATTCTTGCATTCTCGAATCTCTGGCCTCCATCTCCCCTTTTACTTGTTCTACCACCAATCTGGAGTCTGAGAACATCTCTATCGACCTTCCTCCCATCTTTTACACCATGATCATCCCCTGCAGTAATGCCTCATACTCGGCCTCGTTGTTTGTGGCCGTGAATCCGAGCCTCAGGGATTTCTCAATGACATGATCTTCGGGGAATACTAGGACCAGCCCTACTCCGGACCCCCTTTGGTTTGCCGCGCCGTCAACATATACTTTCCAACACAGTGACTCAGGGATGGAGATTGCCCCAACTGATTTCTCATCACAGCTCTTATCCTCGGCTGTCACTTTTACGACTAGTTCAGCGAACTCGGCCGTCAAGTTCGCTAGAACCTGGCTTTTTATGGAGGTCCGGGGCATGTACTTGACGTCAAAAGCCCCCAGAATTGTGTTCCACTTTGCGATTCTACCTGTGTAATCAGCAGTCCGGAGTACAGACTTCAAGGGCAATTGGGTTAGGACAACCACCGTGTGAGCTTGGAAGTAATGGGGGAGCTTTCTCGTGGCGTGGACCACCGCCAGTATGGCCTTCTCTAGGGGTAGGTATTTGACCTCCGCCTCGTGCAGCGACTTGCTGACGTAGTAAACTGGTTTTTGAACGCCGTTGTCTTCTCGTACCAGTACTAAGCTTACTGCGTGGGGCGCCACCGCAAGGTAGGCGTATAGGACCTCGTCGGGCTCAGGGTTGGACATGATAAGCGGCCGGGATAGGTATTCCTTGAGTTGCTGGAAAGCTACGGCACAATCCTCAGACCACTCAAATCCTTTCCACTTGTTGATCAAGAGATAGAAGGGCCTGCACCTGTCAGCCGACCTTGAAATGAAGCGGTTCAACGCTGCGATCATCCCAGTAAGCTTTTGGATCTCCTTGGGGTTCTGTGGAGGCTTCAAATTGTTAATGGCCTTGATTTGGTCAGGGTTCATTTCGATCCCATGGTGGGTGATCATATACCCCAGAAACTTGCCAGAGCTTACGCCAAACAAGCATTTTGAGGCATTAAGGCGGCGCTTGTGCTCTCTCAGGACGCCAAATGTGCGACCAAGGTCCTTCAAGTGCTCGGACACCAGCTTACTCTTCACCACCATATCGTCAACATAGACCTCGATGCTCTTGCCCAACATCGGCTCAAACATTCTCATCATCATCCTCTGGTAGGTGGAACCGGCGTTTTTCAGGCCAAACGGCATAACCTTGTAGTGGTAGTTCCCTATGGGTGTCACAAAGGCTGTCTTCTCTTGATCCTCCAAGGCTAGCGGGATTTGATGATAGCCCTGAAAGGCGTCTAGGAAGCTCATTCAAGGATGGCCTGCCGTCGCATTTACTAGCTGGTCTATTCGTGGAATTGGGAAGGGGTCCTTTGGGCACGCTTTGTTCAGGTCAGTGAAGTCTACACAAACCCTCCACTTCCCACTTTTCTTCTTAACCACCACAGTGTTGGCCAACCATTTGGGATAAAAGACTTCTTTGATAGGCCCCGCGCGCTTAAGCTTATTGATCTCTTCTCTGATCGCATCAGTGTGCTCTTTCGAAGGGCGCCAGGGTGGCTGCTGCTTGGGGATCACAGAGGGGTTGACGTTAAGGTGGTGACAGATGAAGGATGGATCAATCCCAGGGGCATCGCAGGGGTCCCACGCGAACAAGTCAAGGTTCCTTTTGAGGAACTCAAGTAACTCCTCCTTCTCCTGTGGAGGCAGCTGGGTCCCAACCTAGAAGAACTTCTCCGGGTCATCGTCAATTACCACCTTCTCCAGGTTCTCACATTTAGCATCCTCGGCAGGTTCATCCGGAGGCGCCACCTGGGTCTTTGATTGCTATGAATCTTCCTCGGCGTGGGCCGAGGACTGTGCATCAAGCCGATAGGATATGGCAGCCACCGTGCACTGCCTCGCCGTGGGCTGGCAGCCTCGGATCTCCAGAACCTGGTCCCCTGATGGGAATTTCACCTTCCGGTGCAAAGTAGAGGCTACGCCCCCCAAGGCGTGTAGCCAGGGCCTTCCTATGATGGCCGTGTAGGGGGAGTATGTGTCCACCACTACAAAGTTCACCTCCACCACCACTGGGCCTGTCTGTATGGGCAGCCTGATCATGCCCTTTAGGATGACGAGCTTTCCGTCGAAGCTCATTAGGGGGGAGCTATAAGGTGTGAGGTCCTCCTGTCTTAGCCCCAACCCCTTGTAGAGGTCTGGACACATGACCTCGGCAGCGCTGCCACCGTCCACCATCACCCTCTTCACGTCATAGCCCCCGATTCTGAGGGTGACGATTAGGGCGTCCTCGTGTGGTTAGATGGTCCCAACCTTGTCCTCCTCCGAGAAACTCAATGCTGGTGGAGGATTCCTCCTGGACTTCTTCGGCCCCGTCCGAAGGTCCTCGGCGGGCAGTTGGGCCACAGACAACACTCGCAAGGGGGGTGTGCCTGTTCTTCCTAGCGCGGCCAAGATTATGTTGATCGTCCCAGCGGGCTGCCCCATGGCGGCGTCCCTCCGAGGCTCTTGGTAGGTCTGGCCCCGCTGGCCGCTGGAATGGTGCAGGAGGTGCTTTAGCCTCCCCTCCTGGACCAGCTGGTCCAGGTGGTTCCAGAGGTTCCTGCAATCCTCCGTGGCATGTCCGTGGTCCTGGTGGTACTGGCAGTAACGGCTCTGGTTACGCCTATCAGGCTCCCCCATCATCTTAGCCGGCCATCTGAAGTACGGCTCATTCTTTATCCTTTCCAGCACCTTGTGTACGGGTTCTCGGAATACTGCGCCAACAGTCTGGGCATTGGTCGCCCCGGATTGCCCACTGAAATCCCTCCTCGGGCGGGCGTTGCTGTACCGGTCCGACCTGAAATCCCTCCTCTCCTGAGGGATAACCTTCTCCTTGCTTTTTCCCTGTAGCATGTCCTCTTCCACCCACTTGTACTTGTCGATCCGATCCATCAGTTGCCGCACGCTGGTGGCGGGCTTTCTGGTCAGGGACTTCCTTAGGTCGTGCCCCATTGGTAGCCCATTCTGGAATGTACTGATGGCAACGACGTCATACTTGCCGTCTAGCTCGTTGTAGATCTCCCAGTACTTGTCCGAGTAGGCCTTGAGGGTTTCCCCGTCACGCATGGATAGGGACAGTAATGCGCTCATGGGCCGAGGAGGCCTGCTGTTCGTGACGAAGCGGGAACCAAATGCTTGGGTCAGCTGCCTGTACGAGTCTATGGAATTCGTCCTTAGACCATTGAACCACCGCATTGCCACAGGTCCCAAGCTGGATGGGAAGACTTTGCACATCAGCGCCTCGTTCTTGGAGTGGACAGCCATCCTCTGGTTGAACTGGCTCACATGCTCCACAGGATCCGTTTTGCCGTTGTAAGCAATGAAGGTTGGCTGCTGGAACCGCCGAGGAAGCTCTGCCTCCTCAATATGACGCGTGAAGGGCGACCTGGAGAGCTGATCCAGCGCCTTACTCATGGCATCACCTCCTAGGCCCCTGGGGTTGGGTTGGCACGCCTACGCCTCTGGTAGCGCTCCTCCTCGTGGGAGAAAGTCTCGCTGGGGGGCATTCTTGACCTTTGCCTGTATTCATCATCACTCTCGTCGTCAGAGGGCAGGTCAGGGCTGGGTTCCGGGCGTCTTCGCTGCGCACGGCGCAGCTTCCTCTTCAGATCATCTATCTCGCGCTGCATGGCCACCTTATCATCCTTCCTCTGGGAAGCGTGGCTATGGGCCTCCTCCGATCCTGGCCATCGTCGCGCTTCTGGGGAACGTGCCCGTCCCCCTGGCTTTCGCTCGCCGTTGAAGTATGCACGCTTCCTTCTCGAAATTGTCTGTTGTCGTTCTGACCGCCCCCGGGGTCGCCATAGTTACCCTGATGCCTTGACTTCGTCGGTTCAAGTCGATTGGGAGTTCTTTGGTGAGGGCCTGATCCTACCATGTTTGACTGTTGTCCTTACTAACGCACAAGCTCTTCCCACAGACGGCGCCAATTGTAGGGACCGGTTTTGAGCACTCTCTGCAGATTGAGAGAGTGGACCCAAGCCCAGCTAACCCTCCAATGAATTTATAGAGTATGAGTTCAAGAGCTAGGCCCTAGTGAGGAATGTAATGGCCATGCATGGTTGTACGTGAGTGCTAATGACACAAATGTGGGTTGTGATAATTTAAGCGTGGGTTAGGATGCACAATAAGGCTTCTCGGACGGACTTTACAGAGCCGGAAGTTGTTCTTATTTCTCTCAAGGAAGGTTACAATGGTTGAGGGGAAATACAATGCTACAGTATTTCTTTCTCTCTGGTTTTTGCCGTCCGTCCCCCCTTCAAGGGGGACTTCTTACATTATATATATCTCTCTCAGCTGATCTTAGCCCTACATTTGTTGATCAATCCGGTTTCCACTTGAGTGCCTGTCCCATCAGCCGCATTCCCATCCCTCCTGTGGGTTGTAGCGCTCAAGACGGCACTGTTCAGAGGTCCTATCCTCATTAATGCGGTCAGGGCGTTAGTTGAGGGCATTTAATGTGGAGGTGACAGTTCGTCTGGGACTTACTCCTCCACCATGCTTCCATGTCCGGTGCTTAGCACTCGCTATCTGCTCCTTGGATGCTTAGGGAGATTTTCCTTGAGGGTGTGCTGCTTGCTCGCTTTCTGATTTCGGACGTCCGAGGATGTAATCATCCTCGGCATGCCTTTTGGGGCGACTGGGCTTCATGCGTTGTCCTCGGACCCTGGATGCATCCTCGGCGTGGGCCTTTGGGCCTGGTCCGAAGTGGGCCGGGGTTACTTGACTCTTTCTGACCCCACATATATATAATGGCATTATCCAAAAAATGTTTAAAATTTTAAATTTTTTTTAGGGATAATTACACATGACCCACCTGTGGTTTGACCCGAATTCTATGTGCCCACCCGTGGTTTGAATTTTGACACTTTACCCACCTGTGATTCTGACCGTTACCCAGCCGTAACCCACCTCTCCACTCTCCGTTACTCTAACACCAAATAAGTTAAAAAAACATTCCAAAATAGATCAAAACACTCCCTCAGTCACTCCTAGAACAAACCCCCAAACACACACACCCACGCACAAAACTCCCAAAACTCACTCACTCGGGCTTCGCTTGACACTCTTAATTTCAGATCCAAGCCGAGGAGGCATCAAAATAGATCAAAACACTCCCTCACTCTCTCCTAGAACAAACCCCAAAACACACCCACGCACAAAACTCCCAAAACTCACTCACTCGGGCTTCGCTTGACACAAGAGGGTTTCATATCCAAGCTGAGGAAGCATGTTGCTAACAGTTGCTCCTCCTCTGTTCAGCTATGGGCTTCGATTCACAAACTGAAATGGAACTGGGTTTTCATCGTGGGTGGGTTTTCATTGTGTATGATCTTGGGTGCCACCGTGGGTATTGAAGCTGGGTTTTGATCTTGCATGGTCCTCTGTTCAGCATCAGCAGGTAGATCAAAACCCTCTTTAGTTTTTAATTTTTGAAACCTATTGTTTGAAATTGGGTTTTTTAATCTTTCTTCGGGTTTTTTAATTCTTTCTTTTAATTCGTTCTTCAAGTTTCTTAAACCGTATAATGCCTTTGTGGTTAACTCATTAATCAGTATGATATTTTTCTAGTGAGGACTGGGTGAGTGAGTGTGCGTGTGTCTTGTTGATAGTTGTTACAGCTTTCACAGGAGAGTGACACTGTGTACAGTTGGCTCATCTCATGCCTGATGAGTAATGAGACGCTGTGAGATGATGAGATTAAACAAGAATTCTTCAGACTCTGTGTCCACATCTCTTTTTTATATTTTTCTATTTCTGTGTTTTTTGTTTTTTCATAAATATTTTTATATTGTCATTGGTTGTTAGATTTCTGTTTGACACTATGATGGCTGGTTAAGAGACCATTGGAATATAACGGAACTATAACTTAATGCTTTAGAAGCCATCAGGGACTTGCAGTGAAAATATCACCTGTTGATTCTGTGTTAGCTTCACATCATAATTTAGACAGATAATACTGATTCACTTGTATTGTATACAGAGGCAGAAGTCATATGAGGACCTATCCTTATGGTCTTCTCTGCTGCTCCACACATCTAGTGATTAGCTGACTACTGAGCTTGATGAGAGTAATTCAAATCAGTTATATGATTCAAAATAAGCCTGTGATCAAAGATCAATTTATCTTGATTAGTTTTGTCTTAGTTCAATTGAACTGTTCTCTTGACATGGCTTGTGATGCTATTCTTGTTTTATTGAAAATATAAATTACTGGGAAAAGGTGTTTCAGATATGCTTTTGGACCCTGTTTTTTAATTTCTTCATTGGAGACCATTGGAGGTCACAAAACTTTCCTACATGATGTGGCTCACTTACTAGTCAATCCATTAGCGAGAGGCTGACATGACAGTAGATTGCAACACATTGGCTTTTTTTCCTACAAATGCATTTCCATGTCGGCCTTCCATTATATCACATTGACTGATGGTTAATTTTTGGAATTGCTCAATTTGGGCTAGCTAAGACTTATAAATCAAATGTCAATGACTTTTTTAAGTATCTTTTTTTAAAGTTCTTCGTAAAATAGAGAAAAATGAGTTTTTTCCCCCCCTCATTGTTGGGACATAGAAAATTGAATTCAAATCACTAAAAATAGAAACAAAAACTTGATCCATGAAGGGTTTTCACTAGTTCTTAGTACTTTGGAATGAGAAAGGTTATTAACACCTCTTGGAAATAATGACATTACATAAAGTTAGGGCACAATTGCAACATCTCTGATTCTTTGAATTTTGCATGTGAACTATGAAATTCTTTAGATTTTGGGGAGGGGGGGGGGGGGGTGGTGGTTGGTTATGTGGCTTTGGAGTTTTATTATTTGACACAAAAACCAAAACACAATGTGGATCAGCTTCAGTTATATTAAAGTTAGAACCAGCTCAGCTAGAAGCCTAGAACAGTTGTAAGAGTCGGATGTGAGACTAATAGCATGCTTATTAATTTCCATGAATTTCTAGAGAAGTGATATTCTGTTTAGAGAAATTGGACGATTTAAATGAGGGAATCCTTTCCCAAATAATTTATTCCACTTGTTACACAAATGTTGAGAACATCTTGGATGGATAAGCTATGGCTTTTTTGCTCAATTTATTTCTGAAAATCAGAATAGATATATAGCCTATTAAAACTGAGTTCAATTATTTCTATCTTGTCATAGCATCCACATGATACTTTTCCACATGCAAGACCATCTCATACTTTATTCTGTTGTATTTTATATGCAGATGGCTGACTTGGCATTCAATTTTGAGATTCATCATGGTGGCAAGTTTATGTGGAACCCTGATTTGGTATATTTAGGAGGTAGTACTTCTTTTGTTGATAATGTTGACCTAGATAGACTTAGTTATTTTGAAATACAAGATATTTGTTCTGATGTGGGGGCAGTTAGTACAAGCACATATCATTATCTTATTCCTGGAGGTAATTTGGAGCAAGGGTTAAGGCTTATAAATGGAGATGATGATGTAGTTTATATGTGTGATATTCATGCTGCATGGCCTACAGATAAGATAACATTATATGTTGAGGGTGGTGAGGAGCCACTTGCAATTGAACAACCATTCGGTCATGATGAAGTAGCAAATGATGATAATGATGATGATGATGTGCATGAAGTGAGTAATGTGGATGTTGAAGGAAGTGATGGAGAAGATATTGATTGGTTGGAGGAAGGGTTTGAGGGGCCAGATTTTGATGATGATGTCTTTGGAAATGTAGATGATGGACCATCACATGATGGAGTTAGTGTCAATGCAGCAACCTCACATAGGCCCTCTGAGGGAGATGATGGGCCATCTACACATGGTGGAGGTAGTGGCAATGCAGCAGCCTCATATAGGCCCTTTGAGGGAGATGAAGGGCCATCTACACATGAGGATCCAGCAGCCCCACATAAGACTACTGCAGCTGACCCACCTCTTGAAGAGGGTGGATGGGTTGACCCACCTCTTGAAGATGACATGGAAAGTCTAGCAGGGTCTGATGATGATCAGCCAGCACCAACTGCATCCAAAGAACCTGAGTTTAATGCTCAAACTGACATGAGAAAACCAGAGTTAAAGAAAGGAATGAAGTTTCCAAACTCTAAGGTATTTAGGGAGGCATTGAGGGAATATGCTATAAAGAAGCCAGTAGATATCAAGTTCAAGCTGAATGAGAAGAAGAAGATATCAGTTTATTGTATAAATGAATGTGGATGGAGGTGTTATGCATCTCAACTATCTGGGGAGTTGACATTTCAAATAAAAACATTCAATCCAGAGTGCACCTGCCCTAGATCATTCAAACACAGCCAAGTGACTTCAAGTTATGTTGCAAAGAAGTTTATGCAGGAGTTTGACAAAAATCCTGATTGGAAAGTGGCTGGTGTTCAGCATCATGTGAAGCAAGCACTTGAGGTTGACATAAGTTACAGTTAAGTGTATAGGGCAAAAAGGAAAGCTACTGACTTCATTACTGGGGATGAACAGCTGCAATATGGGAAGCTGAGGGATTATGCAGAGATGATAAGAGTGAATGATAAAGGAAGTAGGGTTATTTTGCAAACTGAAATGGAAGATGAAAATGCACAGCCCAAATTTAAGAGAATTTATATTAGGTATAATGCACAAAAAGTTGGTTTTTTGGGAGGTTATAGACCAATCATTGGTTTAGATGGGTGCCACTTGAAAGGGAGATTTGGGGGGCAAATACTTTCTGCCATAGCTAGAGATGCAAATGATAACATTTTTCTAGTTTCATTTGCGGTTGTTGAGCAAGAGAACAAAGATTCATGGGTATGGTTTTTGCAACAGTTTTCAGATGACATTGGGAATCCAGAGCAACTTAATTTGGTCTTCATCTCTGATAGAAAAAAGGTATGACTTTAGTATTGTACTAACATATTTAACCCATATATTTAAAGTTCAATAATACATGCCTCAGTTCATTTCAACATGTTTAACTAACATATTTACTGGATCTGTTTTGTATATGAATTAGGGTCTTATACCTGCAATTGAGATGCTATTCCCAACTTGTGAGCATAGGTATTGTGTCAAGCATATCTATAATAATTTTAAAGTGGATCATAAGGGCTTGGAGTTGAAGGATGCATTGTGGAGATGTGCTGGAGCCACAACAATTAGGGAGTTTGAGAGAAGAATGCAGGAATTGAAGGATTTGGATGTCAAGGCATGGGAGTATCTTGCTAACATCAACCCTGCACAATGGTCTAAGTCACACTTTAGTGGTAGAGCTTTGTGTGACTGTTTAGTCAATAACTCAAGCGAGTCTTTTAACGCCATGATCTTAGAAGCTAGGGATAAGCCAATTTTGACAATGTTGGAGTGGATTAGAGTTAGGCTTATGACCAAACAATACAAAAAACAAAAAGGTATAGCAAAATACACTGGAAAGGTTTGTCCTAATATTCAAGACAAATTAGAGAAGTTAAAACATGAGTCTATACCTTTTAGTGCTACTCCAGCAGGCAACTTCATGTATGAGGTTGATAATGGTCGTGAGAGACATGTGGTTGACCTGGTTAAGAAGGCATGCAGCTGTAGGATTTGGGATTTGACAGGACTTCCTTGCAAACATGGGATCTCTGCTATTGTTAAGAACCTGGAGAAAGTTGAGGAATATGTGCATCCTTGTTATTGGAAAGAAACATTTGTTGAAACTTACAAAGAGATAATACAGCCAATGCCTGGCCAGTCTGAGTGGTTGAGACTAACCAACCTGCTCCGGTTGCTCCTCATGTGTATAAACCACCTGGCAGACCACCAAAGCAAAGAAAAAGAGATCCTGAAGAGCCTAGGAACCCTTATAGAGTTTCTAGGATGAACAAGACAATCAAGTGTAGGAAGTGCCATAAAGAAGGACATAATGCAAGAGGGTGCAAGGCAGGCATCACTGGTGAAACTCCATGGCAGAGAAGAGATAGACTTGCTAAATCACATGCTGTAAGTATTTCCATGCTTTGAAATATATTCATTTCCTCCTATATTTCATGTGTATGTAACTTGTACAGCCCTCTTTGTAGGCACAAGGAAGTAAATCTACAAAAACAAAGCAGGCTGCAACACCTCAAACTGCATCTCAGCCACCAAGTACTAGATCTTAGCCTGCATATAGAGCTTTTGGTCAAATTGCATCTCAACTTGCACCAAACAATAGATCTGAGGCAACAACTCCACCTCTAACTAGATCTAGGGCCAACTTGTTCTCTTCATCCTCACAACCGAGCATCCACACCCCTAGAGAGACATGGGATTCTTTACCATCTCAGGTACCTTTGCTTTCTTGTATTTTGTTTATTTTTTTTCCTCTTACTTGCTATTGTTGGACCAAGTTGCTAATTGCTGAATTTTGGTTATGCAGCCAAGTGCATCTATGAGCACTAGTGGTGTACCAAGTGAAGGAAGTGGTGGTGCTACTACTAGGGGGTTTAAAGGTAGAACTACTGATGTATCAAGGCCAGCAAAGTTTCAAGTAGTTGGTGGAAAGGGCAAGAAGGCAGCTGGCAAAGGCACCAAAAGCAATAAATAAAGATGGAAGATGTCAAAGTTTCAACTACTTTTTTTTGTTTTATGGCCCACTTTTTTTGTTATAGTTCCCACGCCTAATGTATTTGCTTAAAGTATTTGCTGTCAAGTGTCAAAAACAATATTGACAATTTTGGTTGGAAGATGTGTATGTCTGATCTTAGTGGTGGACTAGTAGTTGGGTTTTGGGTGGAAGATGTGTAAAGTGTAAAGTCACAGGATGTGCCAAAAACAATATTGATTGGCAATTTTGTATGCATGTGACATGAAGTGACAATGACTGTTCACTTTTATTAAAAGCAGGTAATGTGCATTGACACAGGATAAAGTATTTGGTTGTGCTGTGCTTGTCTTTGCTTTTGGTGGATTTATACAGGATTGTGTTGTGATTTTGGTAGATTTACACAGGTGTCCATTGACACAGCAAAGGTTGATAATGGTCTTTGAGCTTTATGTATTATTTTGGTATATTCTTTCTAAAAAAATTGGACAATGCTTATGGAACCAATAAATGTGCCAGCTCTTTTTGTTTATGGCCTACAGCATCTTTTTGTTTGGACAATGCTTATGGAACCAATAAATTGGACAATGCTTATGGCCTACATCATCTTTTTGTTTGGACAATGCTTATGGAACCAATAAATTGGACAATGCTTATGGCCTACAGCATCTTTTTGTTTGATAGACTATTTTCATATTTCCTGAAATGTGTCAGCTCCTTTTATATTACTGCACAATATTTTGAACATGAAGTAAAAGGTGAATTGACAAACCCAAATGAGAATGCTTTTATGGAAGGTTATTAATCATTGGCAAGTTCCAAGTTCCATTCACGTTATTAACATTTCCACATAACACTTTGTGCCAATATATATCAATGAAGTAAAAAAAAAGAAAATTATACTAAAGAATATTTGCACAAAAACAACACTTTCCATTTAAGGAGATAGATACAATAACATTTTAACATCCCAATCACATTTCAACATTCCCATTTCAAGAGATAGATACAATAACAATTCAATTACCTAATCACATTTCAACACCCCCCCAAGCATCATGGTAGATTAAGGTTCCTCATCCTTACATTGTTGTTCATTGAGGCAAAACACAACGACAACATTACAAAAATGAAAAATAACCATGACAAAACTAGTGCAACCTTGTACAATCTCTCACTCTCTTTAACCCTCTTAAGTTTCTCCCTAGCTTCTACATAAAGCTCATGAGTTTCTCTTTCCTTTCGGTTAGATCTTTCTTCCATTTGCCTAGTTGTCATTTCTCTTTGATTTGCAAGCTGCAGTTCATTCTCAAGCATACTTATCCTTTCACGGTCACTCTTACAAGTTTCGTTATCCACCCACTGAAAAAAGCCACATTTGGGACCAACCTAATCATTACAATTATAACAATTAATTTCACTGTTCACAATAAATCACAATTAATAATTCAATTCAATTCAAATACAACAATGTCATTGTTTCTTACATTAAATTGGCTACAACCGAGGAATCTTCTCCCATAGTTACTAGCTTTTCGACTTGTTCGTAGGGCACAATGCTCAATGGTACATAAATGACCATCTTCAGCACGGTAGAAACCACTAGTTGTAGAGCCATTTCCAGTTGATGAAGACATAGCAAAAATTTGTTACAAGCTTATAGACCAATAAATCTGTTACAAGAGGCATAGTTCAAATTTTCAGCATGTGTGATAGCATAAACCATTGTTAACACTTATCAAATTAAGTAAGATAAACTCACATTGAAGTCCAGCATTAATGCATTGCAAAGGTTTCAACAATCAAAGGTACCATAAAGGCTAGACTACTAAATGCATCATATTCTACTACACATTTTTCTTCCATCGGGTGTATCCCAATTGTTCTCCATAATTATCGTTTTGCAAAAACTCAACCATTACATTACAACTATGTTACAAAGAATTTTTGTTTAGTCAAAATACTGGTAGACATGAATATGAGATCTTTCATATTAGAAATTTTTTATTGTGCAAGGCTCACAACTAAGGTAGAGACAATAAAAATAAATAGACATTTAACTTCATAATGATACAATATTAGCACATTAAGACAATGATGGAAATTACGTGGCACCGATTGTTTTTTTTTTTTTTTATTGGCTAAGAAAAGGTCATTTAAATTGCATCTAGAGAAGCTATACATGCATAATTAATAAGCATTAGATATATGGCTGGCAACCAAGAAAGTGTATTAGAAAAACAAAGGTTGGATCCCTCACATATGGCTGGCAGTCATGTATTAGAAAAACAAAGGTTAGATATATGGCTGGCAGCCAAGAAAGTGCATAATTAATAAGCATTAGATTGGGTCCCTCACATTTGCATTGTTCTCCACACACATACAGAGGCTGTATATAAACAACAAAAATCAAACAAGTTAATGGATCTTGTGGACCACAACAAGGCTAAAGTAACAACGCTTGACTATAAAGTATATTCTTTACGCATCATGCCTTTACCGAGTCAAACTAAACCACTCTTTGAATTATTATTATTATTATTTCAATCCTTGACAGCTTAAACCAATTCTATTCGTACCTCTTTCTAGCACAAAAAGTATCCTAACTTTGTACATGTACATAATCCTATCAAGCCTTCGGCTATTTGATCCTAAAAAAAAAAAAAAAAAATCAAAGAAAGTGGCTGTATATAAACAACTACTCAACAACTTCATATTGTGATTAAATTAGCAACTAGTTACACAACTACTATTATAGTCTTTCATGAAACAAAAGTAAAGAGAAAAAAAACCCAATTCGAAGAAAGATGGAATCAATAACAGTTTAAGAAACTCAAATTCAAAGAAAGAATAAAAAACCGAAGAAAGCATTAAAAACCCAATTTCAAACCCTAGGTTTCAAAAGTTAAAAACTTACAAAGGGTTTTGATCTACCTGCTGATGCTGAACAGAGGACAATGCAAGATCAAAACCCAAGTTCAATACCCACGGTGGCACCCAAGAGCAAGCACGATCAAAACCCACCCACGATCAAAACCCAGTTCCGTTAGAAAGTTTGCAAATCGAAGCCCATAGCTGAACAGAGGAGGAGCAACTGTTAGCAACTTGCTTCCTCGGCTTGGATCTGAAATTTAGAGTCTCAAACGAAGCTTGTTGTAGGAGTGAGTAAGATTTGAGAGTTTTGGGAGTAAGAGTGAGTTCTAGGAGTGAGGGAGTGTTTTGATCTATTTTGGAATGTTTTTTTAACTTATTTGGTGTTAGAGTAATGGAGAGTGGAGAGGTGGGTTACGGCTGGGTAACGGTCAGAATCACAGGTGGGTAAAGTGTCAAAATTCAAATCACGGGTGGGCACATAGAATTCGGGTCAAACCACAGGTGGGTCATGTGTAATTATCCCTTTTTTTTATAAAAATATTATTATTAATAATAATAATTTCCATTATATATTGTCAATTGAATTTGACTTGTGCACTGTAAAGCTCACAACAAAAAATTAAACAAATACTGTCTTAATTATATTATTTGTTTACACAAAAAAAAATTAAATTAAATGGTTCAAGTCACAGGTCGTGTTGGATTGACTCACAAAAAACAAAATCGAGTCATGTGTCAAGACGTTTTTGCTTCAGGTCAAAAAATTCAGGTTTGAATTGTGTATTTTCGGGTCAGGTCGGATTAAGTCAACAAATTTTGACTCATTTTGTGATATCCAATAAATAGTGGGGAGTAGACATGGCAAAATGGGCGAGTCGGGTTAATCGGGTTGCGGGTCAAATGGGTCACTGATCAAAAACAGGTCATTTTAAGCGGGTTAAAAATGGGTTCGAGCCAATCAGGTTGCGGGTTGGGTTAAGTTGACCCATATTTTTCACATGAATTTTTTTTTTTTTTTATAAAGAAAACAATATGTATTTGTCATTTGGAAAGTTATGCAACATATTACTTGATGTAAAATGCATTATTTTGAATTCACCACTTATATCAAGAATGAACTCAACTAAATTTATTAATACTTATTCAATAATTTTAAAATTATACAAATCCTAACATTGCTATCTAAAACAAAATAACACAAAGATAAGTAAAACAAATACACAAGTTTTATTTCTACACAATATCAACATTTCAAAATATAAAACAAAACTACAAATGACTTATTGGATAACTCATTTGATAAAGATTAAAAACATATAAGAAAGTTACAATCTTGAAATTTTTTTTTATAATCTATTATCAATTGTAGTTGGCACTCTATTTCAATTTGAAATATACATTAAAGTTTGATTGCTTACTTATTTATATATGGTCTCTTTTATAAAGATCATATCATTGTTAAGCAGCGCATACTCTAGGAAATATTATAATTTATTTTGAAAAGCCGTTTATTTTAAACATAAATTGTTAAAAAATAAGTCTAAGCATTCATAATTTATGCTAATTTGATACTTTGGTTTTACTATTTTCACACTTGTGAATGTATCTCACACATGTCTACAATTTTAAATCTGTTTTTAACTCTATTGTAACCAGATTATCTTGGCATTTACTTTGCTATTTGATATCAACAAAATCTTTACTCATTACAGAATGCTCAACCATTTATCTTTCAATTAATTTGCATGCAGTTATGTAAATGTATCAATTGTTTCCTTGAAACTCACAATAAACGATTAAACCAATATTGTCTTAATTTCACTATTTATTTTATCAAAAAAAAAAGTTTTAAAAAAATGGTTCGGGTTCGGGTTCGGATTGGGTTAACCCACAAAAACATAGGTCAACCCGTTTTTGCTTCTGGTAAAAAACATTGGGTTCGGGTCAGGTATTTTTCAAGTCGGGTCGGGTCGGGTCAGAAAATTCTGACCCGTTTTTCCATGTCTAGTGGGGAGCAAAGAAATTTTGAAACAAGAATATAGGACCCTGTTGGGAAATTTAGACCTCGGTTGATAGAATTAACAAGTTTTAAACCCAAGTTGTTAATTAGATTTATTATGAATAAAACTTGTTAAAACAAACAAATATCAATATCATGTCAAAATCATGCAACGAAAAAATAAATAAGACAAGATATGATAACCTAGGAAAACCAATGAAACCCATCAGTTTCACAGTAAAAAACCTGGGGGGAAACCTTCCCGAAAAGCAATCCACTATAATAAAGAGAAGTTTCAGATCTAGTACAAAATTTTTGTTCCTAAACTCTACAATCCTCGTAGATGAATTCACAGCAAAAACCTTCTACCACTTCAGAACCTCTGAACTCTTCAATATATGAACGCCACCCTTTGATAATGCACGGATCCCAGTACATGACTAACCAATTGCGCGGATCCCAGTACGCGACTTAAATCACCAACTAGAAGAAGATTTTTGGCTGCAAAATTCTTCACTTCATCAACAATGAAGATCAAGAAGCACTTGGTTACAAAACCCTAAGGCGCAAAGATGCAGTAGCTTCTTTCAGAGAGAATAAGGCATCGGTCACCTTTTTCATATGTTCTCCTTGTATTCTCTTATGTGACGGCCTCTAAAATAAGTCTTATATAGGTCTAGGGTTGTAAGAAAAGAACCTACACAAATACAAAAGCCTGGCCCAAAAATCAGATATGAAAATTCTGATTTCCGTAACCTCGATTGATCGGGAGGTGTCGAGCTTTAAACCTCAATAGATAGCTAGGTGTCGAGAAGCTGTCGAGGGGACAGGAGCTTTCTCGATCGATCCACCAGCTGTCGAGAAGGTGTCGAGATTGCGATAACAATCAACTAAAGAGCTCGATAGATAGCCAGGTGTCGAGCAGCTGTCGAGCTATCTGTCCACAGGTGTCGAGCTATCTGTCCAGCTTTAATGAACAGCTTTTCTTCACTTATTTCTTGGTCCAATCTTCATGGCTTTAATACTAGACTTGAACAACATGTTCCTTGAAGTATTAAACACATATTAGATCTACCCAAATACAAGTAAAGTGCGTTTTGTCAAAAGATTAGCCAACTACATAAAATATTGACATATGTTCCTAACAAGTGAACCACATATGTCCTAACAATCTCCCCCTTTGGCAATCGGTGACAAAACCACAACAAACAAATGAACATATGAGAGAAGTCATAAATCACTCAACTCATACTCACTTGTTGAATACAATAAAATCTATCCTAGCACAAACTCTTGAAAAACTTTGCAAGAAGAGAGTTTATGGCAAGTAGACTTTGACAACTTGTATTTCTGAAACACTTTAAACAAAACTTATCAAGGCATCTTAGTGTGAAATAGAAATAATAGATTGCATACAAGTAATAAGAAACATGTGTATAAAAAAAGAAAAGAAACAACACATGTAAAGGTAGGTGAAAGAAGCATACATCAGTATATAAAGAAGATAAGCGCAATGTATGTAAACAATGGTCACAAAACCCAAGGTACAAGAAGAAGGAGGTAAGCACTCCCCCTAACAAGATGAAACACATCTCCCCCTTACAGAGGCATGTATTTCTCCCCCTAACATGTAGAATCTTAAAGAAAGAAATCACAAAGTCTCCACAATTTCTCCCCCTTTTTGTCATGATTGACAAAGGGTATAAGAAGCTAGAAAACTTCACCCGAGAAACATAAAGATGATCAAGGATGATCAAGGGGGCAAAAAGAAATCCATAAAAATGCATGAATGTAATGAACAAAGATGCTATGGATAACAAAATAATAGAAAGATGCAAAACATGTGAAAAACAAATCTTTCAACAAGAAAAATGTTAAGCACATAAATTCAAAACACACACACACACACTAAACAAGTCTAACCAATTTTATATTTCAAAAACAAGTCAAAATAGTTTAGTGAGCATACATAAACACATGTAAACCTTGTGATGGCCAAATCATATTGTACCTGCACATGTATCAAGAGTAGCAAAGAATATTGCGTGTTGTATGTGAAAAACATCGCAAGATTGCATATGTGTATACATGTTATGACGATTTGAGATATGAGAAAATCACTTTAACTCACACACAATCATAACTGTTTGATGGGGACTATCACCTTCGAGGTACATCCTATAACTCCCACATCTCCTAGAATACACACTTGCAATCATATTTAAAGCATTTTTAATCTTTTTGCTTTTTATTTTCTTTGCATATTTTCTTTTATTTAGCATATCATGCATGGACACATAAGAGAGAGAAAAGAAATACCCAAGATGTTAAGCATTTGACACTGCACTTTTTCTATGCCGAAGCATATAGGTGTCATATTATGATTGGCGGGCAACAGTGGTGAGATGGTTATTTATACCTTTCTCTTAGGATTTTCTAGTCCTACCCGTCAAAAAGAGTGATACAAGTGTTAAGTTCAAGAGATAACTTAATCTTACTCATCACAAACAAGAGCCACAAAGCTCACTTGCTTAGTTGTGCATAAGAATGCTCATCTACGCTACAAAAGATACAAAGTTTAGAAAACTTTGTTTTAATGGCCATCCAAGGTACACAAGTACCAATGTACACAAATACACTGTTTTTGTATTTTTCTGATTTTTTTTCTTTTTATTTTTATTTTGAAAATAAAACAAAATAAAAACTAAAACAACCAAACAAAAACAGACAAACAACATGAAAGCAGAAAGAGAGATGCATATGCATGAAGGCATGATAGAAGGGTGCAAATGCATGAAAGCATGATTCCAAAAGTAGATAAGAAATCAAGCAAAGAGAGTCCTACTTTAGATAGAAAGAATTAAATCAGAGGACAAACAAAAAAGACAATTAAGTCTTAGGCTCCTTTCTCACCCACACAGCACGAGTCTTTGGCCGTGAAGATGAAAAGGCACGTGTCCTAGTATGTCTACTAAAGGACATAGAAGAATTAGAATTCTCCTGAAATTGAGTTAAAAAGCTCAAAGTTTTTAATAACTCTCCAAACAAAAGTGTAGGTCCTTGAGAGGAAACCTGTGACCGTTTGGACAATTGCTTATGAGGATACAATTTAAAGCAATTAGGATGAATGTGTCCAGCAACACCACAATGATGACAAACATGAGACTTAATAAAGGATTTAGAATTAGCTAAATCATTTTTGGATTTCATCCCTTTATCACATTTCTCAAATTGTGGCACAAAGATAGTCCTTGATCCAAAAGCCGTGGACGAGGAGAGGCTGGAGGAAACAGCATATCCTAAGCCAGTCTTATCAGAACTAGGCTTTTGAGCACTCAATACCTCATCAAGCTTTGCACTAGACATCCTTTTCATTTGAGTTCTAGCTTGATTAAGCTCAATCTCAAGATTCTTGACCTTCTCTTCAAATGAGGTGTTCTCCATAACAAGAGTCTCAACTAACCTTGTAGTCTCATCTAGTTTGACTAACAGATCAACTTTTTCAGTTTTTACCTCATTAAGCTCTTTTCTACAAAGATGAGAAGTCTTTTCAGATTTTATGAATTCAATGCATAGCTTATCATAGGCTTCCTGAAGGGTCATCTTCTTGGGTACTTCATCATCGAAGTATCCTCACTGTCACTAGCACTCTCCACAATCACCTTATCATTTGTGGCAGCAAAGGCCATTACCTGATGACATTCATCCACATACTCATCAGAAGAGTCATCATCAGTGTCACTTCAGGTAGCAATCAAGCCTTTATCTTTTGACTCCTTGGTTTTTTCTTTCATGAGGTAGTTTGGACACTCTATCCTCATATGACCAAAATCTTTGCATTCATGGCATAAGATGAGGGGTTTCTCATTCTTGCCCTTCCTAGAGGATTTAAATTTCCTAGGAGGTTTGCCCTTATCCTTTTTCCTAAACTGAAGAAGCTTGACAATCTCATCAGTTATGAAGCTTAGATCCTCATCCTCATCTTCACTTTCATCTTCATCTTCAGAGTCCTCAATCTCTTCCTCTATACCCTTGAGAGCTAAGTTTTCACTCTTTCCACCTTTTCCCATTGAGCCTAATCCCATCTCATAGGTTTGAAGGTTCCCTATAAGCTCAGTCAAAAGAATTTGATCAATGTCCTTTGCTTCTTCAATGACAGTGATCTTAGCATGGAATCTTTCAGGTAAGGACCTAAGGATTTTCCTAACAATTTTGGATTCTGCTATAAATTCTCCAAGGTTGAAAGCAGAATTCACAATATCCTTGAGTTTAGCATAAAACTCATCAAAGGTCTCATCTTCTTCCATCCTTATTTCTTCAAAACTGCTAGTGAGTCTTTCAAACTTCACAGTCTTTACTGCCTTAGTACCTTCATAGGTGGTCTCAAGAATGGTCCATGCTTCCTTGGCAACTTCCGTGGATGATATTTTATTGAATTCCTCATTGGTCACCCCATAAAACAAAGCATTCAAAACCCTACTGTTGAAATTTGCCGCTATGATTGTTGCATCATCCCAATCCACCGGCACTTCCTTTGGCTTAATCTAGCCAACTTCAACAGCTTGCCATACCTGTTCACCTAGAGCCTGCAAAAAAACTTTCATACAAACTTTCCAGTACGCATAATTAGTTCCATCAAATAAAGATTGTCCTTTATCCATGACAATAGGGGTCAATGGATCACACTCAAGAAATTAATCCAATCAGAGTGAACCTGCTCTGATACCGCTTGTTGGAAAATTTAGACTCCAATTGATAGAATTAACAAGTTTTAAACCCAAGTTGTTAATTAGATTTATTATATATAAAACTTGTTAAAACAAACAAATATCAATATCATGTCAAAATCATGCAGCGGAAAAAATAAATAAGACAAGATATGATGACCCAGGAAAACCAATGAAACCAACTAGTTTCACAATAAAAAACCTGAGGGGAAACCTTCTCGAAAAGCAATCCACTATAGTAAAGAGAAGTTTCAGATCTAGTACAAAACCTTTGTCCCTAGACTTTACAATCCCGATAGATGAACTCACAGCAGAAACCTTCTACCGCTTCAAAACCTCTGAACTCTTCAATATCTGAACACCACCCTTTGATGATGAACGAATCCCAGTACGTGACTAACCAATTGTGCGGGTCCAAGTACGTGACTTAAATCACCAACTAGAAGAAGATTGTTGGCTGCAAAGTTCTTCACTTCATCAACAATGAAGATTAAGAAGCACTTGGTTACAAAACCCTAAGGCACAAAGATGCAGTAGCTTCTTTCAGAGAGAATAAGACATCGATCACCTTTTGCATATGTTCTCCTTGTATTTTCTTATATGACGGCCTCTAAAATAAGCTTTATATAGGTCTAGGGTTGTGAGAAAAGAAATCCTACACAAATACAAAAGCCTGGCCCAAAAATCAGATTTGAAAATTCTGATTTCCGTAACCTCAATCGATCGGGAGGTGTCGAGGAGGTGTCGAGCTTTAAACCTCAATAGATAGTTAGGTGTCGAGGAGGTGTCAAGAAGCTGTTGAGGGGATAAGAGCTTTCTCGATCGATCCACCAGCTGTCGAGAAGGTGTCGAGATTGCGATAACAATCAACTGAAAGGCTCGATAGATAGCCAGCTGTCGAAAGGTGTCGAGCAGCTGTCGGGCTATCTGTCTGCAAGTGTCGAGCTATTTGTCCAGCTTTAATGAACAGTTTTTCTTCACTTGTTTCTTGGTCCAATCTTTATGGCTTTAATACTAGACTTGAACAACATGTTCCTTGAAGTATTAAACACATATTAGATCTACCCAAATACAAGTAAAGTGCGTTTTGTCAAAGGATTAGCCAACTACATAAAATATTGACATATGTTCCTAACAAGTAAACCACATATGTCCTAACAGACCCCCTAATTAATATGGCATTTTTTTCTTTATGTTAAACTGTGTACTATGGCAGTTAAGCGGCAAAGCTGCAAAAGACTTCTACTAGCATTCTAGTAGGTTTTTTTTTTTTTTTTTTGGAGAAAGGGCATTCTAGTAGTTGGCATGGTATTATTATTATTAGGATTCGATTAACCATCCATTTTGGGAAAAATTTTATGAAGAATTGAAAAAGCTGTTAAAACAATTAATTACTTTTTCGTTTTTTCATAAATAATTTCCTAAAATGGTTTACTAATGTATCCTCTAAGGGCACACATTAGTAAATCCTTATTATTATTATTATTATTATATGGAATTTTTGCAAAACTCGGGGGCAAATGCCCGCCTCTCGACCCTGCCCCCACCGTGGCTCTGCCATTGCTTGTGTAACACTTTTTTTTCTTCACATTCATATATAAAGTTTCTAATAAAAATTAAGGGTATGTTTGGTAATTGTTTTTTTCCCTTATTTTCTGTTTTTAAAAACTATTTTCTATTTTTGAGACTAAAAAACTTGTTTGACAACCCAAAACGGACAAAAAACAAAAAATGTTTTCAAAACTCAATTTGTGAAGGAAACTGAAAACATGCAAAATACTGTTTTCAGTTTCTAATTTTCAAAAGTCAATAAAAACATGCATTTAATTTAATGAATTTGTCTCATTTAATGAGTTAGCATTAGAGTTCAAATCCTAGTAACAAAATACTTTAGTATTTTCTATTTTTTTTCTTCAAAAAACTATTTTTTTTTTTAATTTCAACTAACCAAACATGTTTTTTATTTCAAATATACAAGAAAATTGTTTTTTTCTATATATTCCCAGCAACAAGTTTTTGAAAACAAAAAACAAAAACGGTTACCAAACATCAGTGTTTTTGTCATTTTGGTAATTTGTTCATAAAAAGCCGTCCTAAAATTTGTATTTGCGATAAAGATATATATATATATATATATATATATATATTTTGGTGTATTTGAAGTTTGGATTTTTTATCATGCTGATGTTATTTATCATTATTGGAATTTTCTTAAATTATTAGTAAAATTATCTTTTGGTTACAACATGTGGACGTGCCCTCAATTGAACCAGGTAAATTTTTACCGGGCCTTGTAGCCCAAGTGGTACCCAGATCCTTAAGTGACCACTAGCTCGGGGGTTCAATCCCCCAAATAAACAATTACCTAGCAAAAAAAAAAAGAAAAAACAGGTAAATTTTTTGAATTCTTTTCTTCTATGAGTTCGTTTGGATATAGCTGAAAACTGAAAACACTGTAGCAAAATAATTTTTAAATATGTGAATAGTACCGTGGGACCTATTTTTAATGAAAATGTTGCTGAAAAGTGAAATATGTGGGTCCGTGAACAGTGCACAAATGCACTGTTCACCGTGGAAAAGTCAACAAATGCGGGCTGAACAAAAAAAAGAAGAGAAAAACGCAGAACAAAAACACAAACGCCACAATAATTTGAATCCAAACGAGTACTATGTCTATTTTTTATTTTTTATTTAGTTTTAGTCGTTTCTATAATTATTTGTTAGTCATATTTTTCTCAAATCATTGCTTGCGGTATAGAAGTGCTTTTAATAACTCAGTCAGCTATGAGAGAGAGACTCCTAAAAATTATTTATAAAATAAAAATGGAAGTCAAAGCTTTAATTGAATATACCTTCCTCACCAAATAAGATTCCCCATCTTGTTTTTGTCGAATAAAACATGTTACAAATTATTTTATAATTTCTTGCTACAATTTGATGCGATAAATTATGAGTAGTTAATTATCATTTATATATAAATATAATACTTTTTTTTTCTTTACTAATCATACTGTGTTACGTCTCGATTATAACAAAAAATTATAAAAAATAATGTAATTCTAAACTTTTTCCAAAGGAAAACCTGAACCCAATTTTTGGCTGACAACAAAACTTGTCGGTTAAGCTCTCAGGAGTCAGAACAGAAGCATGGAAAATAAACCTTACACTAGCTTGCGTCACTGTGAGCGTCACCTTATTAACATATAATATTGAATCTTGTTGAGAAGAGGCCTATTTCAAAGTGTTCAGAGCTTATACGCTGAAAACAATTTATCTGATAAGTACTTTAATGGTTAAATTAGTCCCTAGCCCTGGTCCCTACCTATAACTACTACGGCTTATCAATTCCTTATCAATTTACTTCCATATAACTTTAAGAAAAATGTGCTGAGTGAGAGAGAGATACGAGGAAGAAGGTTGAATTCTAGGTAGAAATGGGAAAATTGTAATAACACATTTTTTTTTTAATAAAACTTTCTCACAATTTTACTATGATAAATTATAAGTGATAAAAAAAATGATAAATTCAAATAAAAGTGATCAGTAGTCATTCAAAGTCTATTACATTAAAATTTTGATAAATTTATGACAAAGAAAAATAAGTTATTTATAAACAGTTGGTAGAAATTAGAAAAAGAAAGTTGGGAGAGTGGAAATTGATTTATTGAAAGAAAAAAAAGAAAAAAAAGACTCCACTTAAGCAAAGACAAAGACTCCACTAAAGTAAAGATAATCTATTTTATTTTGATTCTCTTTTGTTTTTTTCCTTTTCCATAGGTGCTTTTTCTCGTCAAATATATACGGCCTATAAAACAACTTACATCACGCAACACTTTTTATATTTGAAAAGCACATCACGCAACATATTGGTTACAATTTCAAAGTTTACTTTCAATCTCCCATCATCTAATGCAGGTACTTTTATTTATTTTAACGAAGCATGCGAGATAAGTGGCCAAATGGGCGGCTATCACAATGCTCATGGGTTCTAGTCTTCTAGATTAATCTACGATAAGACTATGTCATAGCGCGATGATTTGCACATCCAAGTCAGTGTGTTGACAAAGAATAAGTCAGTGTATGTGACTCACATGAAAGAAAAATTATTTAAAGAAGAAAAAAAAAAAATCATCCAATACAAGTAAGTACATTTCTTTTCATTTCTTTTCGATGGAACAAAATCATGCAGTATTCTGACTGAAATCTGAAGAGTGAGATGAGGTTTATGGATTCATTCCAAAGGAATTTTAGTACTCCACCACTTATAATACCATTTTTTACAAATATTTTATGCAGTAAATTGTAATTGAGTCTGGTTAACGAGTATTTTTAGGCATTTATTAATTGATAATTTTTAAAAAGTTTTAATACCAATTCCATTGTAATTATAAAAAGTTGTAAAAAAAATTAGTTAATTTTTTATTTTCATTAAAAAAATTAAAAATTATCTACTAACAAATGTTTTTAGAGAATTCATTAACTTTTTTAATTGTAATTAGTTATCTATCATTTTTTACATTAATCAACTATTTTTTTTTTCTTTGCCATTTACTATATGTAATATCAGGTCGGCCACACTATACTTAATCTATGAATAGAGATTCTATGTTTTACCAATTACAACTTGTCATTTTTTTTTTCCATTTTAAACTTTGGCTATTTTATAAGGAAAATTAAACAAATACATGACAAATTATGATTGGTAGAACAGAAAGTAAAACACCAAAAATGTTACAGAGAATTTGTATTCGTCAATCTACCCACCACATTGCATTGATATAGGATAGAGATAAAAGGAGCTAGATCCCTTATAACGGCTCTAGATAACAAGCTTGTGGAGTCTTTAGTGTTTGACCAATACATTTTAATCTACAACTACAAATCTTACATAATTTCAATCCTAACTAATATAAGAAACCTCTTTTCAAATTTCTATAATATAGTCTCATCTGGAGAAACTTCAAACGCTGTTACATCACATCATTTTATTAATAAAACTAGTCGCATGAACAAGCCTGCGTACGCATAATTCGGCTTGCATGCGCATGCTAAATTATGCGTATGCAGGTAGCCAAGAACACAACAACACAGAAAACAGAGTAGAACTTTGAAATAAAAAATCTAACATGCTATAAAACATAAAAACTACTTAGACTTTACTAAACAAACATATTAAAACACATAAAAGAAAGCAGAAAGATTAAAGTCAAAAAGAAAAAGAAAAAGAAAAAGAAAAGAAAGAATATCTCAAAACAAAGCCCTTCAAGCTTTATTTTTTGACCGTTCCCTCAGTCAAATCTATCATAAATCAATAAGAACGTGATTAGTAATCTTAAAATTCAAAAATCAAGGCCAGAAAAGACCCTAATCAAATAAAATTGACTTAAGGATGTTTTATGAAAATCTCCCTCTTTGATTCACTATTTCTAGTGAATCTTAGTGTTTTCTTGTGGGATTTCTATGTGTTTTTGAAAGGTACCATGTACAACGATTTATATTGTGAAAATGGGGGATTGGAATGGCTCCCAAACAATGTGGGATTTGTTCCAAACCTCGGTCTTTAATGTAGAAAACTTGCCTTTCTGGTGCTTCTGAAACCCTACCTGCATGCTCAGGCTCTTGCCTACGTATGCACGCTCTTAGGCTGCGTACACAGGTTTATACTTGCATACGCAAGCTTAGGGTTTCTTTTAGTCTTTATTTTCCAAAAATAGATTTTTAGCTCATTAAAAAGTTATATTTTCCATTTTAACATCTCTCAAGTCAATTTGTAATCTGATTGGGCCCTAAACTAACCTTGGGTCTTAGAATTTCAGCATCACTGGGGAACAAGGGCCCAAGTCGTAAAGGGTATAAAATGCAGTGTCTATAGATGCCCCTCTTTTAATTCGTGAGCTTTGTTCATGGAATCAAAAGAAGAAGAGACAAAACATTTTGTTTCGACGTATGACTTGGGCCCAACCCACGCACATGGCACACAACACGCATACATGGGGTAGGGTGCAACTCCACAAAGTCTCGTGTGATTCATATGTCCGAATTCTCACATTTGTTTCATAGGAAACAAGCAACAATAGGTTCACTATCCTAGAACCTGTTTTGCCAATTGCAAGCAAAAGGCGAGTGACTCGTTATCCTAGAGTCACTTAAAAAGAAAAACAAACAAAGGTACTCTTACTAGCTCAAACAACCAAACAAACAAGGGTGCTCTTACGAGCTTGAAATGATATATATCTGTGGTGTCCATCTCGGGCCTCTGGCCTCAAACTTCTCTAGATGGCTTGCGCCTCTTGTCTTCTCCATCTTTATCTCTACTTGTTCTTGTGAGGCTCTTGACTTAAGGTGACCTTGATCTTTATCTCTATCTCTACCTCTTCTACTGTGCTTGCATGTTCAATTCCCTCGGGATATGTGCACAAGTCTGTATGATGTGTTGGCATGTTCAATTCCTTCGAGATATATGCACAAGTCCTACCTGTTTTAACCCACGAAGGAGTCTTGGGTGAATGATCCACAGGGGATGGTAAAGGGGAGTTCACTGGGGAGTATGATCTTCTTGAAATCTCAATGACCCTTAAGGGAGTCTCCTTATTAGGAAAAAAGAACTTGCTGAGAAGTTTGGTGGTTCTGACCTACAAGGAAGTCTTTGAGGGTGTGTGATCCACTGGGTAAGGTTTTCTTTTTCTTCATGGTTCATTGGGGAACTTGTGTTGACCCTACCCACGAGGGGGTTTAATCAAACCTACGGAGATTATCTTCTTCACAACTCATGAGGGGGTTGCCATTGTGCCTTGGACCTACGAGGGAGTCTCTTCATGATATTGTTCCTTACTGGGGATTTGTTTGAAAATTTGAACTCACTAGGGATTCCTTTTAGTGACTTATGGTCCATTGAGGGATGCTTTTAATGCTATGAATCCGTTGTGGATGCTTGTGTGGTCTTTGTGTCTTTTACCCAACTGATTTGGTCATTTCGACATGATTTTGGATTTTTCTTCTGCACTTCGTACCTTCCAAGAACCCACTGGAGATTTTGAGGGATTTTTTTTTTTTTTACTAAAGTACAAGTAGTTTAGTGGTGGCCTAAACTACATGTAGTTTAGTCACCAAGTGTGTTCCCGCCTTTTCATATTTCCTTAACGGTTACCAACCATTTCTTTTTTTCTTCATCTTCCTCACCCCTTTATATTCTCTCTACTCTTCAACTTCTTTCTTTTTTTTTTCCTACAAAGGCTTCTACCCTCTCTCTCCCTTTTTCACCATTTGATTCTTCCTTCTCACATTCTCTCTGAAACTCTCTCCCTTCCTACACTTTCTCATCTTCTCCATGGCACCCAAGTCCAAGAAGACCTCCTACGTGCTCTCAAGCAATGCCTTCAATCTCACTCGTTGGAGTGGGGGCAGTGAGGTTGTTGGAACAGCCTTCGTTGACATACTGGCCGGAGGATCATCTTTTTGCAAATGCCCGGGCCAGATTGGTGAGTTTTTCATTTTTTTCTCATTCTCAAGTTTTCCTATGATCTTCCATTTTAATCAGTTTTTGGACTTGTAAATGCTTGGGTTTTGTTGTGGGATGGGTTTAGATGAAAACCTGACACCTTAGGAGAGGTAGGAACCTGTTTAGGATGAATTTTGGTTGAGATATGCTTGAAAATGTCGAAGAACACCTCTTTGCGTTGGTTCATGCGTACCAGGACTCGAGCCTGCATACGCGGTTTAGATTCATGTGTACACAGCCTCTCTTCCTGCGTATGCAAGCTTGTGTATGTGTGCTTAGTGTCTGCGTACACAAGCTTGGGCTCACACATGCACACTGCTTGGCAGAAACCCTGCTTTGACAATTTTGAACTCTTTTTTCATATGTTTCTCATTTAATTGCAAATTTAACACCTCCTTTCATTATTTATGCATCTGGAATGTGATTCTAACACCATTTTGCACCTCATTGGGAATCTTAAACTCTCTTTTCACTGTTCCTTGATCTAAACTGTGAATCTAACATCACCGCACTTCTTTTTGCAAGCTATCTCCCCGTACTCTGGTAGGGGCAGCACCAATCGCATGGCCGATTGGTATGGGGAACTTGCTAAGGCGACGAAGGCCCCTATTCATGCTGCAGGCTTCGAGCCTATTGTTCACCTTCTATTGGAGAGGTCGACGAACGCCATCTTGGTGCAACACTACCCCTACCTTCCATATTGCTGAGAGGGAGATGACTGTGACTCCCCGTGATTTTCACCACATGACTGGCCTTAGATGTGACGATACCATCATAAACTTAGAGGCGAGTCGGGCACTCGGCTGGTGATTGACTTGCTCGGGAGGAGGTACTCCTTAGGCACAATTTGCTACTTCAATATCGAGGCGGATTACCAGCCCCTTCCCTAGGAGACGGTTGTGGACTGTGCTCGGATGGCTAGGGCATTCTTGCTATACATTCTAGGGGCATATCTCTTTGCCAATGGAAGGCAGATGTATCTTTGAGGTGGCTAGCCCTCTTTCATGACTTCGGGGTTGTTAGTGGAGCTAACTGGGGGCAGGTATGTCTTGCCTATCTGTACTTATGCCTAGATACATTCAGCTAGGGGACCTTACACCAACTAGTGGGGCCTTGGAAGCTTCTGGATGTTAGTCTCTTTCTCTCTTCTTTTATAGCTCTTGTACATGCTAAGGAAAGCTATAATACATGCTCCTGCAAACTGTCTTCATACTCTCTTTTGCCTTGCAAACTATCATCTTGCAACCTGTATTCACCTCGTATATTATGTTCTTGTAAATTGTATTCATGCTTTGTACACTATGTCCTTGTAAACTGTATTCATGCCTTGTACACTTTGTCCTTGCAAACTGTATTCATGCCTCCCTTTTCTTCTCAGCACTGGGTCGTTTGATATGGTACTATTGTTCAAGGGCTGGACCTGAGTCTTAGGAATTCCCTTGCAATAAGGGCCCACCTTGAAGGGTTGTCTTTTGATGATATGAGTTTGAAATTTCAATGACTTTTATTGTGTTCTTCATATGTTTCTTATGCTTTCTTTCTAACCTCATGCATTTTATAGATCAATTGGAACCTATGGGCCGGCATCCCTCCTACTGCAACTCCTGACTTGGAGGCATTTGCTATCATCACCTCCGAGATCACTTGACCTTTAAAGAGTGCAGGCTTGAGGGTGCTTTATTTGGCGGAACGAGTGTGTTTCCAACTGGTGGGCGAGGATGCCTCACAAGTGCCTATGGATCCGCTAGAGTTCATGCTTGCCCTGCTCTCTATGTCTGACATCGAGTATGCCCTACCGGCTTAGGGAAGAGTTAGACTATGATGAGTTCAACCGTACTCGCCCCATGCCCTCCCTTACTATCGAGGTATTGCTCTTTCTTCCTATCCTTTCCATTCCTACTCTCTTCTTTTGCATTCTTGTACACGGTGACATTCAACTGAAATACTTGTACCAGGATGCCCCTACTCCCAGCATTCTTATTGACCCTCATCATCTGCCTTGGATAGTCTATGCTTAGGGCCCTAACGGCTTCACTAGGGAGCGTCCTGTGCCCCGCAACACAAATGTCATAGGCTATCCCTTTTCGGACGGCACATGAGGGGTGGGTTCTCTTTCTTTTCTTTCTTCTTTGCTTCTTCTTCTCTTACATCTTTCAACTGCTCATTCTAACCCGTTTTCCTTCAAATTTCAACCCACTATCCAGGAGCATAAGGAGTTAGTTTAGTTGGCTGGGAACCTCAAGTTGGAGGTGACTTAGTATTCAAAGGACTTGTACAACCCTAAAGGACTAGCCTATCCCGGTAATGATGATGATGATGACGACGGTGATGGTTGTGAAGACCCAGAGGCAACCCCTAGTTACCAACCAAGGAAAAGGTGTTTTCGATGATCCCTGCATGACAAACAGATAGACACACAACACACACAGCATAGCATAGCATATCTCTTTTTTTTGTTGATTTTATTATTATTTTTCCTTTTAGTACACATTTATTCACTTTGGATTTGATTTGAGACATTGGGTTGTATTTTAAGAACATCTTTTACGTTCATGCTTTTATTTGGGATATGTACTTAATTTACAACTTATGGGAATAGGTGCACAATTCTATGCTTTTCTTAGTCTTTCATGCTTGAAAATCTAAACTTGAGTTGTGTATTGAATAGTCCTTCAGGCCATACGATCCATAGGAGAAGCATGTGGAAGAAAACCATACTCAAAACAAAGAAAAACTAGGGTTCTGCCTCTCGCCGTGCGTACATGTAAAAGCCTACATACGTAGTCTTAACCCTGCGTATGTAGGTTTGACCATGCGTATGCATTCTGCGGGTCAGAAAAACCCTAGCCACCCTTCCTTAG
>JAFHAW010000092.1:0-47381 GCA_019022515.1 Quercus aquifolioides | reverse complement strand
ATGGGTGCAATTTGCTTTATAGAATTCAATGAAATATGTTTATGTATTTAGTTACTGTTAGATTTAGAGATTCTTTTTTATTTATTTTTATAACTAAATTTTGGATATAAGGGGGCTGTGATAATGTTTTGTGGTTGATTAAGATGTCATTTAACTTTGAATTCCTTTTTCTTTTCATTTTCAATAATGAAAGCCTCGTCTTTGGAGTGTCTATATAGTAGTTATAGCAATTTGAGTTTTCGAAGTAGTACTAAAACCATGAACAATTGTGGAATAGGTCTGACATCTCTATCAATGTTTTAATTTCAGAAAAAGAGTCCCCCCCTCCCTTTCTCCCCTGTGTGTGTGTGTAGGCAAGCATCGAATTTAGTCACCTTTTTTAATGAATGGATCCATTATAGATATTGGAGTGTCCCTATACATGTGGTGGACCTGTTTAGTCTGTTGAGGATTCACAACGGACCCAAAAGTTTTGGGACTAAGGCATTGTTATATAACTCCTAAATTCAAAGATTTAGACATAACTTCCTTCTATCATTCAACTACTAACGTTAGAACTGTCACCTTCAACATAATGCAACAATAATTCAAGGATGGTTGCTTCATTTGTTGTTGACTTTCTTTTATAATTCAACTAATGACATTAAAATTATGACCTTCAACATAATGAAAATTAATTCGAGGATGATTGCTCAAGCTCGTTGAAAGCACTCTTTACCTCATTTGGTGGTATACTATTTCTTCTTCTTTTTTTGATAGGTAATATCAGAATTATTATTGATGAAAATGGAAAAAGAAACATACAATGTGTTCATGAGAATGAACACAGCAAAGTACAAAACAGAACTGGTGGTATACGATTTCTATAATTGAAAAACCTGCAGAGTGTGAATATGAAGAAACTTTAACTACTTCTCATAATTCTACTCAGTAGTAATTGACCTGGACCTGGACCTGATGCCTTAGGAGCATCTACACTTGGTCAAGCTTAACAAATTTAACTCTTGGAATCTATTTCCCTCAAACAGACATTGAGGGCTCCACTACACAGAAGCCTGTGATTGGTGCTATGGTAGGCTCTTCTTTAACGTTTGCCAATGTCTAAACTCACCACTTTTTTATAATAAATTCTATTGCCCAATGTTGAAATTCTTGCACATTCACTGCTTTTGTTTCAATGCAACCCATGCAAGCACTGTTGTTTCTATGTGAGCCGCCCCTTCTACCCCCCCTTCCTTTTCATTGGTATGAAATCAAACAATTGTACAAATAAGGCATTTTGTAACTGCATAATCTAGAAGTCATCATAGATTCAATCTAATTGATATCAGAAAATCTCTTTGTTATAAATTATTTTGCTTCTTAAACTTCAAATATCTTGCAGAAAAACTTCTTGTCTTGTTGAGAGATGGTCGAAAGCTCATGGGGATACTACGTTCTTTTGATCAATTTGGTAAAATATCCAAATAGCATGCTAAGTTTTAATGCTTTTTATGCTTTCTGTTTCCTTTTGAGCCTTAATTTACTCTAGTACTCTTCCATATTCACAGCTAATGTTGTTCTTCAAGATGCATGTGATAGAGTTATTGTTGGCGAACTTTATTGTGACATCCCCCTTGGGTCTATATGTAATCGTGGGAGAATGTTGTCTTAATTGGAGAGCTGCTATAATGTTTTCTTTATTACGCTGTGAGACTTGTCTGTTGTTAACAACTATTGCAAAATTTAGCCTCTGATTTTCTTAATTTACATCTCATTCTTTAGGACTTGGATAAGGAAGAGCTTCCCCCTAATATGACTTGGGTGTCAGAAGAAGAGATAAAAAGGGTAAGTTCCTGGTAGTGTATTGTGTTTGGTTGCTTTGAAAACTGAACATTGATTCCAATCTATACACATTAGCCCTGTGTACGTGTAATTAATTCATTGTTTTCTTGTAAAATTGCCTTCACCATAATCCAATAATAAGATAAATGAGAATTTTGCATATTTTGTAAAGATATGCAGCAGCAGAACAGCAATACATATGGTCAGTCTTGGCAGTAATCCACTTGAGTCAAAAGTCTCCAATTACAAATGTTGAAATCACTATACAATAATTTTCACCTATAAGCCCCCGCAATGCATATGTATATATATATATTTTTATAGAAGTGTTGTTGTGGTTAAAGAGTGGAATCCTTTAACTGCACTACTAAGATTAGTTGGTTGAGAATTCATTGCTTTTGTGTTTTGCACTTTCAAATAACTCAAGTGCATGTTCTCTCTCCAGGCTCAGAAAGCAGAAAGGGATGCTACAGATCTGAAGGGCTCCATGAGAAAAAGAATGGAGTTCCTTGATTTTGACTGACTGATCCTCCCAGGTATGAGGTCATGCCTTGTCCGCAAATATTAGTGCGGCTGTGAACTAAATATGAACTATGCAGGGTAAGCTTACCAGATTTACACCATCTTTCTGGAAGGGGCAGCAAAAGAACAGTTGCATCTGTTATGAGGACCTAATTCGCCAAGGCTAGGAGGGAAGTCAAGTTTTGGATCTTTTAGAGGCAATGATGCTTCATCTTCCCCCTATTTGGTCTCTTGCAGTCCTTACATTTGGTTTTTCTTATCTATCGAACACAATTTGTCTGAAATTATTAAGAGTTGCTGATTTGGCACCTCATTTTTTATGGTGTCATCATTTCACTTCATGTGTAAGATGGTTATTCTTGTTATTCACATTATAATTGCATGCAGCCGGTTCTTTATGTAACTATTGCTTCTATGCGCTATCTTGGCATGCCCAATTTTCTTGTCATTTCCAATGTTTTAGATATAGGATTTTCCAGTCCAAGAGACACTGCTGTTCATTGGTCCAATGTCGTGGAAACAATCAAGTTATAAGCTTTATTGCTGCCCCCCTAAGTTAATTATAGAACGTATAGTTGAGTCCTATACTGATATTTTCTCAATGATCAATGGTAAGATGTGGAAAATTATTAGGTAAACCCAGAATACAATTAATCTGCCATTATATATATATATATATATTAAATGACTTGCATGTATTGTCTTGGAGTACCACAGCAGCTGTACTTCGACAGTACCTATTAAATACTCATAATGGTTAATTGTTTTGGTAGCATTGTAGAGTTGCAGATATCTTGATGGAGAAATAAGATGCTTATGGGTCTTATTTAATCAGATTTGAGTGAGAGACAATCTAGCTAGTGCTTCTTTGGGAGCTTGTTGCAGATAGGACATCACTGATTTGTTAGACATGGAATTTAGTGTTGGCTACCAGGTTTGTGTAGGGTGTGAATTTTGTGGATCCTTTGTGGATGGCTTTTTGATCCTCTTTTCTTACAGAAAAATGCCATTGTATGCAATCAAGTTTTAAGTTTTTTAACACTTGAGATTTAACCAGAAAAATAATTCAGAAAACTTAGTATTGTTAACTTTTATTATGATTTGTTACAACATACACCAAATATCGAAAGTTGCACAGAAGAGGTTCATGAGAAATCAGCTCTGATCATTATTTAAACATGGCATTGCATGTGAAGTGCAAGCCTAATGTTTCCATGTCACACTGAAAATCGGACTCACCTCCTCTTCATTCAGGGAACGTAAGCAAAGAGATAAGGACCTCACTGAGCGTTTTGCCAGTTCAAAGTCCTGAAACTGAAAGGCAGGTGCACAAGTGCAGCCCACGAGAAAGAAGTGATTCTCAACATCCCTTGGAGGTGCTTTAAGCATCGTCCCATCTGGGGAAATGCTGATGTCCTTTGTTGGAAAGGACCCGAACCAAACCACATTTGGGGGCATTGTGTACTGCAGTTGCTGATTGTCAAGCAGATTGGGTCCAAGGCAAGTTAGTTTGACCTGCCCATCTTTGTCATTCAATTCCACTATCTGAAAGAAAATATCAATGGTGGTGGAAAAAAATGTTACAAAAGAAAAGAGTAATTACAGTGGGAAGGAGGACTGCAAGACTGAAAATTGTATAGATTTTCTATTAGTTTTAGGCGTTTAAGCATAGTCTTCTAACTTGCTACTTTATGCAAAACAAGCTGTAAATGAAACAAGCTGAATTAAACCAAGTTTTAAAAGTTTGGAATTGTTCATTAATTTTATTTCAAACACAAGTTGAGTTAAAGTTTAGCACCAAACTAGATTATATATTCAAGTTTGGTTCATTTTTTTGTTTAACAAGCTTGAACTTGCTCACAAACTACTTGATCAACTTATTCTTTTTTTATATATAGTACTAAAGTTTGTAATCCCTTCACAAATCTATGCTGACAAGTAATAACTAAATTATTTTTGAAATCACATTATTTGAGTTAATAAGATAAAATGTTTTCATTAATGAACTTATAAAAATTAGATCCACCTACTGGGCTATGTGGAGTTTGGTTTTGTGTTCAATCTAGTTTGTGACCCAACCTAACCCGACCTGACATGGAAGCATTACAGATTTAAATGAAATTTTGGTGAGGCCTAGTTCATAGAGCGAAATCTTGGGCTGATATTTTAGCTATACTTCAAGAATGCCTAATAATTACTCGCAACATGTTTATGATGGTATAATTGTTTTGACAGCATTCTTGAGTTACCGACGCCTTTGGTTAAATAAGATGCTTATGATTATGGGTTTTATTTAAATAGATTTGAGTGAGAAACGGTCTAGGTGATGCTTCTTTGGGAGCTTGCTGCAGATAGCTCACCGCTGCTTTGTTAGACGTGAAATTTAGTGTTGGCTACCGGGTTTCTGCAGGGTGTAAATTTCTTGATCCTTAGTGCCCAGCTTCTTGGCCCTCTTTCCTGACCGAAAATAGCATTGAATATTTGTACGCAATGAAGTCTTAAGTTCTTACCACATGAGATTTAACCAGATAAAGAAAATTCAAGAAACTAAGCATGATAACTTTTATTATGATTTAATACAACACACACAAAAGTTGAACAAAGAGGTTCATAAACATCTGCTCAGATTATCATTCAAAGCATTGCATGTGAAGTGCAAGCCTAATGTTTCCATTTCAGTGCAAGCCTAATGTTTCCATGTTACACTGAATATCGGACTTGACCTCTCTTCATTCAGGTAAGGTGAGCAAAGAGATGAGGGCCTCACTATTCGGAAATTGTGAAACAAGTTCTGAGCGTTTTGCCAGTTCAAAGTCCTGAAATTGGAAGGCAGGTGCACAGGTGCAGCCCACAAGAGAGAAGTGAGTCTCACCATCCCTTGGAGGTGCTTTGAGCACTGTCCCATCTGGGGAAATGCTGATGTCCTTTGTTGGAAAAGAACCAAACCACACATTTGAAGGCACTGTGTACTGTGGTTGCTGATTATCAAGAAGATTGGGTCCAAGGCAGGTTAGTTTCACTTGCCCATCTTTGTCATTCAATTCCACTACCTGAAAGAAAATATCAATATGGTGGTGGAAAAGAATGTTAAAAAAGAAACAGAGTAATTACATTGGAAGGAGGGTTGCATGACTGAAAGTCGTACAGGTTTTCTATTAGTACTAGGCGTTTAAGCAAAACATGTGATCAATCTTGAAATGTAATCCTTCAACTAAGAGATGAACTAAACACAACTTTATGAGTACTTTTCATGTTTCAGTCGTTTTCAATGACAATTTTATGAAGACCATGCTAAAACACAACATCTACATATACAAGAACAAAAGAAAGAACAAGGGATCTCATGACATGAGTGCTTTGAGTGTTTCATATGCATTTTCTGCAACCAAAGCAGTTATACAATTTTGCACTACAATACCACAGAATACACATAATGCGACATTTGCTTCACACAGGTAAATATGCACATGGATATATAGTGCAGTTTGTGACACGTTTAATATTACTGTGTAATCTTTCACATGATCAATCACAACCATCTAAAGCTAGGGAACAATGCAAGCTTTCATGTATAAAAACCTCGGGGTGGATCCAATAATGGAGCATAATATGATTCAACAGAGGATATCAATTAGTCATCCTTGACTGAATCAAAATTTCTTAGATGCCTCTCCAGTCTCCACATCATCCATTCATGATTGAAGGTTATGATTCAGCTTATGTTCAAGTTCAATGCACAGTCCAACTTGTCAGCTGTTTCTGCATTGAAGCTACTCACATTGGACTAATCAAATCCCTCTGGAAATGTTGGTAAAGATGGGTTATTGCCCATGAGTACAACTTTCCTTGTATTTCCTGAATCCTGTATCATGGGATGTCATGTCTATTGCTACCCCTCATTGTACTAATTTATATTTATATAGAACTTGGCTCAGGTCCTGTGCATTGGATCCATTACATGGCGCTTGATCAAAAGTAGACATGTTATCATCACAACGGTCCAGTGCACTGAGCACTAGACCCAATCTTTGCCCTTTATTTATATTTTTTGGTACCAATCAATCACAACAATCGTCAATTTATAATCATTTTGCAGTAAAACTAGTAGTAAATTAGCATTTTTTTTCTTTATGCATTGGTATTAATAAATGTGTAACACAAGGGTGGGTGACTGCGTACCGTAATAGGTTCTCCCACATAAAAATGCCATGTTTTTGCACATGGTATACGGTGGAGGCTAGACACATTCCCAGACAGTAGAAAAAAGTAAATGCACGAACTCACTGCGCGTTCCACCTTGTCTGAAATCATTATAAGAACACAAAAGTTATATAGAAAAACAACATAGGATTCATCATCATCATCATCATCATCACATATAATATATGTTCTTTTATCGTAACTTACACTGAGGGGGAACCTGAGACTTGGAGAGAACGATAGAGTTATCTCTGAAAGTTTCAGAGTAAAACCCACCTTCTGGGTAGGCAGCCAGATTCAACTTGGCTACAATCTCTGATGCCGAACCCATGTTTGCTTTCCTTTGTTTAGCCTTAATCGCACTCTTTCACCTGATCAAATCACAATTCAGATCAACCTAACCTTATATAATATTAAGCCCCAATTGACTAGTATATACTCTTTATCTTGAATATACTGTACACCCACCCAGCGAAGCCCCCGTTGGCTCCTTTTCAATTTAAAGATGTACAATGTTCAAGCTTTTTTGGGTGATTTTGCATTGCTAATGTTCAAGATTTTCTTGTGACTTGATTTCATAATGATTTTTATTTGCCAAGAGTTTTATAACTCAATTGACACATTCTAGTAATTTTAATAAAAATATTTAGAGCTCAAATTCCTCATCTTCATTGTAATTATTGATTGGGTAATGTAAAGCTTTTTTAGAAGGGAGGGAATGATTGTACGAGAATTAAAAATAATAAAAGAAAAAGAAAATAACTGTTATCTTAAGTGATAGCTCAATTGTTATGGCATTCTTTTGTGCTCCGTACATGTGGTTTGAATTTTATTTTTCATACTCTCACTATTTATCATCTAAACAAAAAAAAAAAGTATAGAAAAAATTAGTATGATTGAACTAATGACAAGGTTGACTTACATTGTTTTTTGGCCCATTTTCTCTTCTATATATGGGATGGAAAACGCTGCTTCTAATTATGCATCTCAAGTTTTATTTTGTGGTTCTGGTCAAGAGGCTAGTTGCTTTGCTAAGAGAGTTGCAACTCTTTTTTGCTTGCTTTGCATGTTTTTTCACTAGTTTATGAGCTACTTGACTTGTTTGTAAACGTATTTTGTTTTGAGAAGTTTTCTTGCTTGTTTAGAAAAAACAATTTTCATTTCTTTTCTTGTTTTGAGAAAAAATATATAACAGTGGAACATGTTGGATTGTCCATAACAATTTTAAAATACAACAAATATACAAATGGTAATGAAAAGTGTGTCACAAAATTGAATTGAACCTTCTTTCTTTTTTTTTGGAGAAAAAGAGAAGAAAATCTGAACTCCGACAGCAAACAAAGATTGAAGGTAATGTACCGTTGCGTTTCTACATGTTGTTCAAGGGGTATTGGGGGACAGAAAATTTATCTATATATAAAAAAAAATTTACTAGTTTAATTTATCTTAGAAATACTTTTGCACACTCTGATTTAAATCTTGCACACCCTAATCACATTTTAGCCCAACCCAAAATCAAGCAACAACATAGATTTGCCCATCCCAAAACCAAACAACATAGGTCATAAATCTCTCTCTCTTTCTCTTTGATCTTAGTATCATGAATCTTATCTAATCTTATCTCTCTTCTCTATTTGACTTTCTCAGTATCTCTGACTTTAAAAGTAAAGAGTGAGTGTTTGTGAGTTGTGAGTTGTGAGTATTTCTTTCTTTATTATAAATTTATAGTATATATGTGTGAGTCTGTGTTTAATACTAATTGTGTATTGATAGTGTGCATTATTTTTCAATTTTTTTTTTTTGTAATAATGTTATTTGTGTGTTTATAGTATAAATATAATATAACTTTATATAGTTTAATAATTAGGAAATATGTATAAATATAATATAACTTTATATAATTTAATAATTAGGAAAATACAGTATTTGTTACGTGTGTATGTATTGTTATTGTTATTATGTTATAGTAACGTTTCATTATAAAGTTAGATTCAAGAAAAAAGAATAGTAAAGTTAGTGATTGACTGATTGTTTAAGCATTTGATTAGTTAAGTAGAGACTTCGTGTATTATTTATGTATGGATGAGTGTGACTATGTGGATCAACAAAAAATAGAGTGCCAATGGGTTTAGTTTTGTCATTTAGTTTAAAATATGTTTATAAAAACAATGACAAATAGATAATGACAATTGCATAAAATAAAAACATTATACAAACTTGCTACACCTACCCGCATTAACAATAGATAATAGCAATTGAGATTGGACAAGCAAGAAATCTCTAAGAACCAAAGCAAAAAAAAAAATATATATATATATATATATTGAATTGTCCATAGCAATTTTAAAATACAACAAATATACAAACAAACAGTAATGACAAGAGTGTCAAAAAATTGAATTGAACCTTTTTTTTGGGAGAAAAATAGAAGAATATCTGAATACCAACAGCAAGCAAAGATTGAAGGTAAATGTACCATTGTACTGTCCACCGAAGGCATAATGGGTTTAGTTTACTGCAAGCATACATTAGAGTAATGCATATATTAATATCCATATTAAAATCCAAATACAATTTGATAAGATAAGAAATGTAAAAAAAACCATTTAAAAAAAAAAAAAAGGGGGAGAAAGCTACCTTTATAAATAAACTTTTTTTTTAAGCGTGTTAACATTGCCATCTCAGCGTTGACCAACTTAGCAACATTTCAATTTTCGTAGCGATCCCCAACCCGTCGAAGTCAATGATGGTATCTCTGAATCAGAATCGATGTCAACGTTGGGGATGTGAGATATTTTATGCCAATCCTCTCCACTGTCTTTCTTGCACCGCTTCTCCAGATGTGGACATCCTCCAATTCTCAATGTTTTGAGTGCCGTAAGATTCTGTAGCTCGTCTGGTATAGACATTAGATTAGGGCAGTCCACAATTCGCAAATTTGAAAGCGATGTGAGGCATCCAATCTGCTTAGGCAGAGAAGATAAGTCTTCACAGCTCCAGATGCGCAGATAACGGAGAGCAGTTAGATGTCGAATACCCTCTGGCAATGAAATTAACTTCGGACACCCGATGATATCTAAATCCTCAAGTGCAATTAAATATTGAATTCCCTCAGACAAAGAGCAGAATTTGTTGCAGCTCTGAATGGTTAAACTCCATAGTGAAGATAAGCCCTGCAAACCATTCATTGGTAAGGACAAAAGATTATTACACCCCCTTATGTACAGTTTCCGTAATGAATGTAAGTTCTGGAGTCCTTCTGGAAGACTTTCGATCTTGTCACAATCTTCAAGACGAAATTCACTCAACGCAGAAAGATTATCCAACTGATTAGTCAGTGACTTGAGATTGGGCATTTTGGAAATCCTCAACGTTTCAAGCATCTTATGATTTTGCAACAGTCCATCTGGAAGAATTGTCAATTCATCCATGTCACCAATCACAAGGGAAGAAAGTGAAGTGAGATTCATCACTGACCTAATTAACATTGCATTGTTTCTGCTCATAGTCAAATCTGTAATGGAAGGAATAATAGGAATTTCAACTAACTTTAGGCAATCTGTGATACCTAATGTGCTTAGGCAAGGAAAATTTTCTCCTCCAGTCATTGTTCTCCATTCCTCCAAATCACGCATCTTATGGAGCCTAAAGTTCTTCAATGAGGGGAATGAAATTGCACCGTCTCCATGGAACTCATTGCCAATATATTTCACAGCATCCCAGCCAGTTATATTAAGAACCTCGAGGAATGGTAGTTCGCCAAGAGGTGGCAAATGTTCACATCTTTCCCAACGATCTAGTGAAATTTCAACCAAATTACAACGAACTGAATTTTGAATCCATGTTGGAATTTTTGAACCACGATAGTTGCATATAGATAGTTCTTTCAGATTTGAATGAGGTTGGAGACCATCAAGAACATCTTCAACATGGTCCGGTACATGGCTTTTTTTGTCACTCTGCCAAACCAAACTTAGCGAACGAAGATTTTTTTTCCCAATCAAATTTGCACTTTTGGCCTCCTCTGAATTTTTGACATTATCAAGTTCCTTTATTGTCAACTTGTTCCGAAGGTTTAGCCCTTTCAACTCACTTACATGATAACCATATTTGTTGCCAACAATGAAGAAGCTCAATGATTGGAGGCAAGTTAATTGTCCCATTCCTTCAGGCATACGAGTAAGAGAACGACAACCAGTGATGCCAAGATACATAAGGCTTTTCATGTGCTTCATACCTTTGGGTAACTCACAAAGATTGCGACATTTGTCTAGTTTCAGAGTTTTGTAGGTTCAAGAGGTAGGTTGTTGATTTAGGTAAAACTTTGATAGTAGACTCAGACATATCAAGATACCTCAAATGTTTTAAATTGTTGATTGATCTAGTACTTCCAGACCCTGAAAATAAAAATCCAATACCCGAAGATACTTTTGTTTTCAAGAAGAATGGCAGAGAAGCTTCACAATTAAATGCATCAATGCACGAGCGTAGAGATCGAACTTTACATAGGTCCTCATTCAAAGAAATGTCTGGTGATGAGGTCATGCCAAAAAACATATGAAAAATCTTGCCTTCAACCTTCACATCTTTACCGGATTCCACTGCAATGCATTCATGCCTCATAATAGATTGAGCAAGGTCATGCATAAGGTCATGCATTTTACATGTTATATAGCTGGGATTCCTCTCCTTGACATCTTGAAAGAAAGACCTCCGTACTAATTCATTGAAGATATCTACACCAAAATCATACAACTCTGATGGTCCTTTGGAGGGAATAAAACCATTAGCCATCCATAGTTGTATCAACATATCCATCTCAAGCTCATGATCTTTGGGAAATACACAGCAATAAGCAAAACATTGCCTTAGATGTGGGGATAGATGGTGATAGCTCAACATGAGGGCAGGCAGGATGGAATTCTCACTTTTCGGTAAATTCCAAATCTGACTTTCTTTCACGATTAACCATTCACTTTTAGTTCTTTTTGAGTACACAAGGCTTCCAAGAGCATTTATTGCTAGAGGTACGCCTCCACACTTCTTCACTATTTCCTTGCCAATTGATTCCAATTCTGATCTTTCTTCTACCCTTTCCATCCCAAATGCACGTCCTTTAAATAAGGACCAAGAATCATCCTCTGACAAGCATCCAATGTGGTGTATAGGAAGTACTGTGGCCATCATCAGTGCAATTTTTTCAATCCGAGTTGTCACTATAAGCTTGCTACCTCTCGCTCCACACATCAACATATGTTTTAGGCGGTCCCATTCCTCTTGGTTCTCATTCCAGACATCGTCCAAGACAAGCAAGAATTTTCTCCCACGCAATTTTTCTTGCAACTGTTTCTGTAGTGGATCCAACTCTGAAGGAATACTTGCATTACAATCAATGGATTCTATGATTGCCCTCACCAGCCTTATTATCTGGAAATCATCTGATACACATACCCAAATTCTCAATTCAAAATGCTTCTCCACCTTTTCATCATTGTAGACTAACTGTGCAAGCGTTGTTTTACCCAAGCCCCCCATGCCCCATACAGCATAAATGGCCAGATTATCTTGATCATCGGACACATTAGTGAGCAACACATCAATGATCTTTTCTTTTTCCTCATCTCTTCCATAAATCACACTTTCATTCACAAGTGAGCAAGTTTTTCTTCTTTGGACATCAACAACTTCCGTGTTCATAACTCCCTCACTCAAGTGGAAATCAGATCTCTCCCTAGCAATGGCATCCAGTCTATCCCTCACATTCTTCAATTTATGTGCCATTTTCATGCGAAATATAAGTCTGTTTGGAAGAGAAAAGAAGCTACTTACTTGGCCTATCGCACCTTTCTCTCTCTCCACCTTTCGCATTAGAGCTTCAGTTGCAAACTCGTCCAGAACATTATCCGCATCACAAGCTACATCTTTGAGCTTTCCCAGCCAATCCCTGATAGCTCTACTGTTCCACTGCTTCTCCTCTGCATCTTGGAGAACGGATTGGATGGCAGACATCGTGCTCTTAAGATTGTCAAGCTCAGCTCCCAAGCCCCAAGCAACTCCAAATTGTTGAAGTGCAGAAGTATTCAAGTTCCCCACCACAGTGCTCACGAAGGCAGAAAGAAGTAAGTCCGCCATATGATCTCTCTTTCACTCACTCTAGTAATAAATTGCTATAGGAATACAGGATTGTTGAAGAGAAGTGAATTGCCAGAAGGGAAATGCTTTAATCAGCTACTATTTCGCTTCAAGGCCTATAATTTACCTGTTAAGTCTTTCTACTTTTGGCTCCACAGGGCGTAGACTTGAGTTGACTATAGCATATTCTCTTTTGGATGGTATATTCTTAGTGGGATTTTAATTAATTCTTCCGTCTTTCTTTATTGTCACTTTAGCAAGCATTGATTAGTGATTTTCACATCTGGCTCCACACGGTTTTGACTAAACTATCCATTAGTGGATTCCACGTCTACTCCAGCTCATTAGTGATTGCTCCTTTGTTGCTTTATAACCCAGTAATTTCCCGGAAGGATCAATCAACCGCTCTGCCAATTATGTCCCATTGGAAAAGCATGATCATTTACAACATGTTTGATTAATGGATTTAAACACATGTTTTCAATTTTTAAACAATACTAATCACATATTCGCATGTTGCGTGTGATAATTTTTTTAAGATTGTCTCATTAAATATTTTATTAATACTATAATTTTAGTTATTAAACATTAATTTTTTATTAGTTTTTAAGTTAATATAAACCTTAAATATACATTTTTTTTACCTTTATACACTTTTTCTCTCTCTGGGTTTGTGTGAATATGTGTTTGAAGGTTGAATTTGAAGCCAAATGCAAATGGGTTGCTTGATGATTTGCTACTAAGATTTGTTTTGTATGTATTTGTGGAAATTTGATATCTTTATAAAGTTTTTTCCTTCAATTATTATTTATATGGGTGCAATTTGCTTTATAGAATTCAATGAAATATGTTTATGTATTTAGTTACTGTTAGATTTAGAGATTCTTTTTTATTTATTTTTATAACTAAATTTTGGATATAAGGGGGCTGTGATAATGTTTTGTGGTTGATTAAGATGTCATTTAACTTTGAATTCCTTTTTCTTTTTCTTTTTCCATTAATGAAAGCCACGTTTTTGGAGTGTCTGTATAGTAGTTATAGCAATTTTGAGTTTTCGAAGTAGTACTAAAACCATGAACAATTGTGGTATAGGTCTGACATCTCTATCAGTGTTTTAATTTCAGAAAAAGAGTCCCCCCTCCCTTTCTCCCTTTTGTGTGCGTGTAGGCAAGCATCAAATTTAGTCACCCTTTTTTAATGAATGGATCCATTATAGATATTGGAGTGTCCCTATACATGTGGTGGACCTGTTTAGTCTGTTGAGGATTCACAACGGACCCCAAAAGTTTTGGGACTAAGGCATTGTTATATAACTCCTAAATTCAAAGATTTAGACATAACTTCCTTCTATCATTCAACTAATAACGTTAGAACTGTCACCTTCAACATAATGCAACAATAATTTAAGGATGGTTGCTTCATTTGTTGTTGACTTCCTTTTATAATTCAACTAATGACATTAAAATTATGACCTTCTACATAATGAAAAAATAATTCAAGGATGATTGCTTAAGCCCATTGAAAGCACTCTTTACCTCATTTGGTGGTATACTATTTCTTCTTCTTTTTTTTATAGGTAATATAAGAATTATTATTGATGAAAATGGAAAAAGAAACATACAATGTGTTCATGAGAATGAACACTGCAAAGTACAAAACAGAACTGGTGGTATACGATTTCTATAATTGAAAAACCTGCAGAGTATGAATATGAAGAAACTTTAACTACTTCTCATAATTCTACTCAGTAGTAATTGACCTGGACCTGGACCTGGATGCCTTAGGAGCATCTACACTTGGTCAAGCTTAACAAATTTTAACTCTTGGAATCTATTTCCCTCAAACAGACATTGAGGGCTCCACTACACAGAAGCCTGTGATTGGTGCTATGGTAGGCTCTTCTTTAACGTTTGCCAATGTCTAAACTCACCACTTTTTTATAATAAAATTCTATTGCCCAATGTTGAAATTCTTGCACATTCACTGCTTTCAATGCAACCCATGCAAGCACTGTTGTTTCTATGTGAGCCCCCCCCCCCCCCTTCTGTTTCATTGGTATGAAATCAAACAATTGTACAAATAAGGCATTTTGTAACTGCATAATCTAGAAGTCATCATAGATTCAATCTAATTGATATCAGAAAATCTCTTTGTTATAAATTATTTTGCTTCTTAAACTTCAAATATCTTGCTGAAAAACTTCTTGTCTTGTTGAGAGATGGTCGAAAGCTCATGGGGATACTACGTTCTTTTGATCAATTTGGTAAAATATCCAAATAGCATGCTAAGTTCTAATGCTTTTTATGCTTTCTGTTTCTTTTTGAGCCTTAATTTACTCTAGTACTCTTCCATATTCACAGCTAATGTTGTTCTTCAAGATGCATGTGATAGAGTTATTGTTGGCGAATTTAATTGTGACATCCCCTTGGGTCTATATGTAATCCGCGGGGAGAATGTTGTCTTAATTGGAGAGCTGGTATAATGTTTTCTTTATTATGCTGTGAGACTTGTCTGTTGTTAACAACTACTGCAAAATTTAGCCTCTGATTTTCTTAATTTACATCTCATTCTTTAGGACTTGGATAAGGAAGAGCTTCCCCCTAATATGACTCGTGTGTCAGAAGCAGAGATAAAAAGGGTAAGTTCCTGGTAGTATATTGTGTTTGGTTGCTTTGAAAACTGAACATTGATTCCAATCTATACACATTAGCCCTGTGTACGTGTAATTAATTCATTGTTTTCTTGTAAAATTGCCTTCACCATAATCCAATAATAAGATAATGAGAATTTTGCATATTTTGTAAAGATATGCAGCAGCAGAACAGCAATACATATGGTCAATCTAGGCAGTAATCCACTTGAGTCAAAAGTCTCCAATTACAAATGTTGAAACCACTTTACAATAATTTTCACCTATAAGCCCCCGCAATGCATATGTATATATATATATATATTTATAAAAGTGTTGTTGTGGTTAAAGAGTGGAATCCTTTAACTGCACTACTAAGATTAGTTGGTTGAGAATTCATTGCTTTTGTGTTTTGCACTTTCAAATAACTCAAGTGCATGTTCTCTCTCCAGGCTCAGAAAGCAGAAAGGGATGCTACAGATCTGAAGGGCTCCATGAGAAAAAGAATGGAGTTCCTTGATTTTGACTGACTGATCCTCCCAGGTATGAGGTCATGCCTTGTCCGCAAATATTAGTGCGGCTGTGAACTAAATATGAACTATGCAGGGTAAGCTTACCAGATTTACACCATCTTTCTGGAAGGGGCAGCAAAAGAACAGTTGCATCTGTTATGAGGACCTAATTCGCCAAGGCTAGGAGGGAAGTCAAGTTTTGGATCTCTTAGAGGCAATGATGCTTCATCTCCCCCCTATTTGGTCTCTTGTAGTCCTTACATTTGGTTTTTCTTATCTATCGAACACAATTTGTCTGAAATTATTAAGAGTTGCTGATTTGGCACCGCGTTTTTTATGGTGTCATCATTTCACTTCATGTGTAAGATGGTTATTCTTGTTATTCACATTATAATTGCATGCAGCCGGTTCTTTATGTAACTATTGCTTCTATGCGCTATCTTGGCATGCCCAATTTTCTTGTCATTTCCAATGTTTTAGATGTAGGATTTTCCAGTCCAAGAGACACTGCTGTTCATTGGTCCAATGTCGTGGAAACAATTAAGTTATAACTAATAAGCTTTATTGCTGCCCCCCTTAGTTAATAATAGAACGTATAGTTGAGTCCTATACTGATATTTTCTCAATGATCAATGGTACTAAGATGTGGAAAATTATTAGGTAAACCCAGAATACAATTAATCTGCCATTATATATATATATATATATATATATGTATGTATGTATGTATTAAATGACTTGCACCTATTGGCGTGGAGTACCACACCAGCTATACTTCGACAGTACGTATTAATTACTCATAATGGTTAATTGTTTTGATAGCATTGTAGAGTTGCAGATATCTTGATGGTGAAATAAGATGCTTATGGGTCTTTTTTAATCAGATTTGAGTGAGAAACAATCTAGCTAGTGCTTCTTTGGGAGCTTGTTGCAGATAGGACATCACTGATTTGTTAGACATGGAATTTAGTGTTGGCTACCAGGTTTGTGTAGGGTGTGAATTTTGTGGATCCTTTGTGGATGGCTTTTTGATCCTCTTTTCTTACAGAAAAATGCCATTGTATGCAATCAAGTTTTAAGTTTTTTAACACTTGAGATTTAACCAGAAAAATAATGCAGAAAACTTAGTATTGTTAACTTTTATTATGATTTGTTACTACACCAAATCTCGAAAGTTGCACAGAAGAGGTTCATGAGAAATCAGCTCTGATCATTATTTAAACATGGCATTGCATGTAAAGTGCAAGCCTAATGTTTCCATGTCACACTGAAAATCGGACTCACCTCCCCTTCATTCAGGGAATGTAAGCAAAGAGATAAGGACCTCACTGAGCGTTTTGCCAGTTCAAAGTCCTGAAACTGAAAGGCAGGTGCACAAGTGCAGCCCACGAGAAAGATGTGATTCTCAACATCCCTTGGAGGTGCTTTAAGCATCGTCCCATCTGGAGAGATGCTGATGTCCTTTGTTGGAAAGGACCCGAACCAAACCACACATTTGGGGGTACTGGGTACTGCAGTTGCTGATTGTCAAGCAGATTGGGTCCAAGGCAAGTTAGTTTGACCTGCCCATCTTTGTCATTCAATTCCACTATCTGAAAGAAAATATTAATGGTGGTGGAAAAAAATGTTACATAATTACAGTGGGGAGGAGGGCTGCAAGACTGAAAATTGTATAGATTTTCTATTAGTTTTAGGCGTTGAAGCATAGTTCATTCTAACAAGCTACTTTATGCAAAAAAAGTCATAAATGAAACAAGCTGAATCAAACCAAGTTTTAAAAGATTGGAATTGTTCATTAATTTTATTTCAAACACAAGTTGAGTTAAAGTTTAGCACCAAACTAGATTATATATTCAAGTTTGGTTCATTTTTTTGTTTAACAAGCTCGAACTTGCTCACAAACTACTTGATTAACTTATTCTTTTTTCATATATAGTACTAAATTTTGTAATCCCTTCACAAATCTATGCTAACAAGTAATAACTAAATTATTTTTGAAATTATATTATTTGAGTTAATAAGATAAAATGTTTTTCATTAATGAACTTATAAAAATTAGATCCACCTTTTGGGCTATGTGGAGATTGGTTTTGTGTTCGATCTAGTTTGTGACCCCACCCGACTTGACATGAAAGCAATATAGATTTAAATGAAATTTTGGTGAGGCCTAGTTCATAGAGCGAAGGCTTGGGCCGATATTTTAGCTATACTTTAAGAATGCCTAATAATTACCCATAACATGTTTATGATGGTATAATTGTTTTGACAACATTCTTGAGTTACCGACGTCTTTGGTTAAATAAGATGCTTATGATTATGGGTTTTATTTAAACAAATTTGAGTGAGAAACGGTCTAGGTGGTGCTTCTTTGGGAGCTTGCTGCAGATAGCTCACCACTGCTTTAGACGTGAAATTTAGTGTTGGCTACCGGGTTTCTGCAGGGTGTAAATTTCTTGATCCTTAATGCCCAGTTTCTTGGCCCTTTTTCCTGACTGAAAATAGCATTGAATATTACTATGCAATGAAGTTTTAAGTTCTTACCACATGAGATTTAACCAGATAAAGAAAATTCAAGAAACTAAGCATGTTAACTTTTATTATGGTTTAATACAACACACAAAAGTTGAACAAAGAGGTTCATAAAACATCTGCTCAAATTATCATTCAAAGCATTGAATGTATAGTGCAAGCCTAATGTTTCCATGTTACAGTGAAAATCGAACTTGACCTCTCTTCATTCAGGGAAGGTGAGCAAAGAGATGAGGGCTTCACTATTCGGAAAGAGTGAAACAAGTTCTGAGCGTTTTGCCAATTCAAAGTCCTGAAATTGGAAGGCAGGTGCACAAGTGCAGCCCACAAGAGAGAAGTGAGTCTCACTATCCCTTTGAGGTGCTTTGAGCACTGTCCCATCTGGGGAAAGGCTGATGTCCTTTGTTGGAAAAGAACCAAACCACACATTTGGAGGCACTGTGTACTGCGGTTGCTGATTGTCAAGAAGATTGGGTCCAAGGCAGGTTAGTTTCACTTGCCCATCTTTGTCATTCAATTCCACTACCTGAAAGAAAATATCAATATGGTGGTGGAAAAGAATGTTAAAAAAGAAAAAGAGTAATTACATTGGGAAGGAGGGTTGCATGACTGAAAGTCATACAGATTTTCTATTAGTACTAGGTGTTTAAGCAAAACATGTGATCAATCTTGAAATGCAATCCTTCAACTAAGAGATGAACTAAACACAACTTTATGAGTACTTTTCATGTTTCAGTCGTTTTCAATGACAATTTTATGAAGACCATGCTAAAACACAACACCTACATATACAAGAACAAAAGAAAGAACAAGGGATCTCATGACATGAGTGCTTTGAGTGTTTCTTATGCATTTTCAGCAACCAAAGCAGTTATACAATTTTGCACTACAATACCAAAGAATACACATAATGCGACATTTGCCTCACACAGGTATATATGCACATAGATATATAGTGAAGTTTGTGACACGTTTAATATTACTGTGTAATCTTTCACATGATCAATCAAAACCATCTAAAGGTAGGGAACAATGCAAGCTTTCATATATAAAACCTACGGGTGGATCCAATAATGGAGCATAATATGATTCAACAGAGGATATCAATTAGTCATCCTTGACTGAATCAAAATTTCTTAGATGCCTCTCCAGTCTCCACATCATCCATTCATGATTGAAGGTTATGATTCAGCTTATGTTCAAGTTCAATGCACAGTCCAACTTGTCAGCTGTTTCTGCATTGAAGCTACTCACATTGGACTAATCAAATCCCTCTGGAAATGTTAGTAAAGATGGGTTATTGCCCATGAGTACAACTTTCCTTGTATTTCCTGAATCCTGTATCATGGGATGTCATGTCTATTGCTACCCCTCATTGTACTAATTTATATTTATTTACAGGACTTGGCTCAGGTCCAGCGCATTGGGCCCATTACATGGCGACACTTGACCAAAAGTAGACATGTTATCATCGCAACGGGTCCAGTGCACTGAGAACTAGACCCAATCTTTGCCCTTTATTTATATTTTTCGGTACCAATAAATCACAACAATCGTCAATTTATAATCATTTTGCAGTAAAACTAGCAGTAAATTTAGCATTTTTTTTTTCTTTATGCATTGGTATTAATAAATGTGTAAGTGCGTACCGTAATAGGTTCTCCCACATAAAAATGCCATGTTTCTGCACATGGTATACGGTGGAGGTTAGACACATTCCCAGACGGCAGCAAAAAGTAAATGCACGAACTCACTGCGCGTTCCACCTTGTCTGAAATCATTATAAGAACACAAAATTTTTATATAGAAAACAACATGGGATTCATCATCATCATCATCACATATAAATATATGTTCTTCTATCGTAACTTACACTGAGGGGGAAGCTGAGACTTGGAGAGAACGATAGAGTTATCTCTGAAAGTCTCAGAGTAAAACCCACCTTCTGGGTGGGCAGCCAGATTCAACTTGGCTACAATCTCTGATGCTGAACCCATGTTTGCTTTCCTTTGTTTTGCCTTAATCGCACTCTTTGATCTGATCAGATCACAATTCAGATCAACCTAACCTTATACTCCAACTTTAAAGCCCCAACTGACTATTAGTATTATCTACTATTTATCTTGAATATACTGTACACCCCTCTAAAAATATATATATATATATATATATATATGTACTGTACACCGGTTGTTGCGAAAGTCGTAGCCTGGCTGCTACCAAACTTTTTTGTATTTTTTATATTATAATTCCATAATTTGGAGTGGTTGAATTTTGAAAAATGTATGTCTTCGTTGAAACAGGAGTAGCAGATGTATTACGGAGTACAACTTACGAGCTTTCCTATTCTTTTTATGAAAGGTTTGATACCAATTTTTATATGGAATATAAAAAATTATTTTAAAAAAATTAATGATTTTTTTTTTTTTTTTATAAAAAGTTTATTAAAATAGTTTTTAATCAAGTTTATTACATTTTGGGCATTTATTAACTTTTCTCTTAAACTATTACTCCGAACCCCCAACTCTAAAAATATATTATGGGTCCATTTGGAAACAGTTTATTTAGTTAAAATTAAAAATTTTTTGCTAAAAGTACCGTAAATAAAAGTAAAAATTAACTGAAATAGTACAACGAGACCCATAAATAATATCAAAAAGTGTAGTAGGACTCATAAATAGTAGCAAAAATAAACTGAATAGTGGCAAACATAAACTAAATAGTAGAATAAGCTGACTTTAAACTCTAATCTCAAACGCAACCTACACTTACCATTGCCTCCTGTTTTGATGTTAAGTTGAACATAATTTAGCCTTGAAAATACCAATTAACCCCTTTGCCATCTACTTTGGAAATGGGTAAATTAGTCTTTTACTGTTAAATTTTGTCATATTTAACACCAAAAAAAGAGGTATTAAAGCCAAGTTAAACTTTGTATAGACAATCGTGCATTTTAATAATTTAAGGGGGTTTGCATGTAATCGGGGTAAAAGATTATGGTAGGAAAATATAATTTGCCTTTTATTTATTTATTTAGTTTTTTAATTGCAAATTAATTCAATCTAGAATGGCCATTTTGCATTTCACTTTTTTTTTCTTTTTTATTGGTTAGTTGGATACGCGTCCATTAAGTCTTTAACGCACAACCTCACCCTCCAATCAATTATTATGAGAGAAGTACTAATTGAGTTAAAACTCATTGGCACGATTTTAAATCACAAATTTTCAATTGTCATATTAGATCCTTTTAGCGATTTTATTTAAAACCAAACTTTGAGATCAAAATATAGCAATAGTTTGTTTAAATTTTCATAGACCAAAGTTGTAGCTGAAGCCAAGACATCATTAGTCAGATGGCACCTCCAGTTCAAGACCAAGGGCCGGGGTAGAGTAGATTTAGGATTTCTAACCAAAATAAAAATTAAAAAAAAAAAAAAAGTTGTAACTGAAAGTGTGGTCACAAAAATACAAATTTTAAGGTGTTAAATGTGGTAATTAAAAATTTGTGAATAAAATTATATGATGGATTAAGCCCTAGGTTAGTTGAGTTTCATTATTCTTGATTTGATGGTGCAACCAGCCCCAACATGAGAGTCCATATGGCTTGAGCAATTGGGTTTGAGTCTTCCTTAATTATTGTAAAAGTATTTTTGGGAATGTTTGGAAAACCTGCTATCTGAGATATCCTCTTACAATAAAGGGCATTTTGGTGCGTTTTTTAATTTGACAATTTACAGCCAAAGAAACACTATTATTTATAGTTTCACAACTTCCCTCTTTTTTTATTTTTTCTTTTTTCTTTTTTCTCGTCTTTACCCTCTCTTCCAAGTATTGCATTCAAAGTCTAACTCGCATGATGATCCATACCTCCTATATGTCTTATAGACAGTTGTAGTCTTGCTACTCCTAATGAGGGGCTTAAGTCCTTTGAGTGTGCAAGCAAAAGGGGATAAATGTCAATGTATATCTATATATATGTCACTGCTCAGCATCTTTATTGACTTGAGGGTGAAAATTTGACTATACGTTTTTATTTTATTTTTTGAAATAGGACTATACATTATTGAGAGATAGAGAGAGAAAATGTTAGAGATATATTAAATATATTAGCCCAATGTAATAGGCCTGAGCCCACTCTTATTTGTACTAGTAGTCTAGGGGTTTAGTCGTCTATATATACTCATCTTATAATTTATTGTAACACAGGTATTGTACTACACTCTTACATAATAAAGATGTAGCCCTTAAGAGATTCGTCCATGGACGTAGGCCGACAAGGCTGAACCACGTAACCCTCGTGTTCTTAGTATTCCTATTTTATGCTTCCCCTACCGCATCCACTCTAGCATATACAACATAGTATAACACATCACGTTGCTAATATATTTAACAGAAGACGGGGTATTTCGTTATTCAGAAACATTTCATGTGGACAATAGAAGAACCTGACTCCATGTAGTCTTCCTTAGTTATCCACATCTGCAACACAAGCTCAATACCAACTATCAGTAATAAACAATGTAGACTTCTCCTAATAAATATAAAAATATATCAAGATGTCCTAATGTGCTTATTGTTGATTACAGAGGAAGCATGATGCTAGCTAACTATATCTTGAGAAAATAGAGTCTATATGCAATACTTAGATTGATCAAAATTAAAGGAAAAATTAATATGTGAATAACAAAGAAAGGCACCTGCTGAAAAGTGCTTAATGAAGCCAGAATGGAGCCACCAATCCAAACACTGTACTTTCTTTCTGGGGGTGCAACCACTCTCACTCTTACCCCAGGAGGTGCCAGTGAGCTCAGCTCCTTAGCCAACCTATCAGCAAGGCCTGGTATCATAGTGGTGCCCCCACTAAGCACCAAATTACCAAACATCTCTCTCTTGATGTCCATATCACACCTTCTGATTGACCTCAGCACAATCTCATGGACACCACCGGACTCCATTCCCACTATACTTGGATCAAATAGGACTTCTGGGCACTTGAACCGCCCTGCTCCAATTGTTATAACTTGCCCATCAGGCAATTCATATAGCTTCTCCAGCTCAGAGCTCTCCTTTGACACGCCAAGTTCTTTCTCAAAATCCATTGCAACATAAGAAAGTTTCTCCTTTATATCCCTGACAATCTCTCTTTCTGCTGATGTTGTGAATATGTAGCCTTCTTCTGCTAGGATCTTGGTGAGGTAGTCTGTGAGGTCTTTGCCAGCTAAATCAAGCCTCTGGATGGCATGTGGAAGTGCATAACCCTCATAGATTGGGACTGCATGTGTCACTCCTTCTCCAGAATCCATTACCATTCCTGTAAAAGGTCCTTAAAATGTGTAATTGGAACATAAACTCCCACAAGGTGCTACCAAGCCTAAAGTCATTCCTAATGGCCGAACTAATCACTTCTACCTTTCTTGATAGATTACTATACATGAGTTTAATATCAGTTGTCAATTGTCAAAGATGGGTTATGGTATGAAAATCACAATAACCTTCCTTGAGGTGTAAGTTTTACGTACCTGTGGTTCGTCCACTGGCATACAAGGACAGCACAGCTTGAATGGCTATGAAAGTGGCTGGGATTGCAAAGGCTTCAAACATGATTTCTACCATTTTCTCTCTGTTGGTTTTGGGATTCAAAGGGGCTTCCGTTAAGAGGACGGGGTGTTCTTCTATGTTGACTCTAAGCTCCTTGTCAAATGTATGCTCCCAAAGTTTCTCCATTGCTTCCCAATCTCTCACTATTCCATGCTCAATGGGATAGCTTAAACTGAGGATCCCACGCCTTGCTTGTGCTTCATCTCCAAAGTAGATAGCCTTCTGTCCAGTGCCAATCATTGCATGCCTGTTTCTTGGCCGACCTATTATGCTAGGAAAAAGTACACATGGAGCATCATCACCAGCAAACCCAGCCTGCATTAAGGGAAGTCATACTGTTAGTACATAATTAATGAAGATTTGCAGGGGGAAAAAAATTGCTGGATTGACTAACCTTGACAGAGCCTGTTCCATTGTCACAAACAATAGGACGATTTTCATCAAAATCCATGCCTCTTGTGCTTAATTAGAAGCTTTCCAAGAAGTGGATTGAAAGGGAAGAGTTTTGGGAGGCTGGCATATACAGGCTATGTAATAAAGATAGGGAAGCTGAAAAAGGAGGAGAATAATGTTTTACTTTCGCTTTGACATGAATTTTAGCATTATTCTCTTTCGGTTGCTTTTGTGCATGTCAAAGCATATTGAACATGCCTTATTTATACAAACCTTTCCATTCTGATAAGGCATCGAGTAGGCTGCCCTTTCTTCATTTGCAGGCCTCTAAAAGATATGGTCTAATATTCGAAAAACTTTTTAAATTGTCTACACTTCTTAGCTGAATTAAAAATGTATACGCTTTTTTCTTAGGGATTTTTGTTTTTTTTTTAAAGAGCATAACTCTTTGAAATCAATGCAAGCATAAACTACCAAAAACGGTTTGCTACTCTGTTAAAATCATATTATTAATCAACATAATCACATGCCAAAATAATTCACCTGACAAGCAAAAGCAAATGCTAAAACTGAAGGATTTTTTTTTTTTTTTTTTAATGCATATTCGTATTGGATTTGAAGGCCTTTTTTTTTTATTATTTTTAATGCAAGCTCAATGCCACACGTCGTACACATGATCAAACCCGAATCAACCAAAATTTACCTTATAGTACATCTTACATCATTCATCATTGTAACATATACTTTTTGAAATACAATATATAGATATATATATTATGTAAATGCAAGCGTGTCATAATTAAAAAAAAAAATTAAAAAAAAAAAAAAAAAAAAAAACTATCTTCCACGTATAAATGGTAATTGTGCGACTGTGAGCAATATTGAAATAGTTATCCATGAACTCTCTCACTTTTATTTCTACCTTCTCTAATGCCAGATAGGATAACATACTGCCGTTATTTACAGAACTGTGGAGAAATCCACCACAGGAAATAAAATGTTGAAGGTAATAGATTTAAATGTTCTTCAAATTCCAGCCTCGAAAGGCTTTGTGCCAATCAACAAAGAATTTAGACAAATAAACCATTGAAGATAATCCGTAGGACTATCCAAAGTACCACCAACTTACAAACCTTCATCAGTGCCAATAAGGTGAAAAAAGTACACTTCAATCTTGAGACCTTCCCCAAGTGACTTAGTGCCTGATGCTTTTCATAGATTTCTTCTAAACCATCTAGCATTCATCCTCGAAAAGCTCTCTTAACAAATCCTTGCAAAGAGCTCCCCATTCCAGCACCAACAGCTTCTGCAAAATACTGAGCCTGCAAAAAACTCACCGCAATGAAGAGTTTTGTACAATGCCAACATCCCCAAATGGTCATAATTGAGAAAAATATAAAAACCCAAAACAAGAAAGGAAGCAAGAGAAAATACCTCTTGGATGGTCTTCTTCAGATCAAAAGCATCTTTCACACGACCATTCAAGAAAGACCATGTATCACGAAAATCTGTAAGAAAATGTCAAGCAACTGAGTAAAATGTTATTTATGGTATGCATTCACCATGGCACTAAAAAAAAGTCTGTTTTCACCCCCAAATATATATATATATAAAATTCTCCAGATATTCATTTTAGGGAGAAGAGGTGGTGGGAGAAGGGGGGGGGGGGGGGGGGGTGGACCTTTGCTCACCTTGGTATTGGGAGCTTTTTGCATCATCATTGTTTTGGTTACCCACAATTTGATCAAGGCGGACAAGCATTGTAGCAATCATCTTTTCTTTTTCTTTTTTTTAATTTAAAAAAAGAGTCAAGTTTGAAGACCAAAGTAAAGAACATAAACCTGGGGAACTATCAGTCAGCATGTATATCTCGGTTGTTGAGTATATTCCCCCAAGGACAGTACGTTTTACATACCAATCAATATCAGAGGCCTCATCACCGACAGCATGCCAGATCTCATCTATAAGCATTGCCCTCTGCTTAAAACTTGTTGGAACATTCAATGGTTGTGCCTGCAGAAAAAATTGATAACAGATATTTTCCGTGGTTCAGATTTATGAATGCAAGTCATAGCTTTAACAAGACGATTGGCTGCAGAGGATAATACCTGGATGCTAAGAGCTTGAGGCCATTTTGAGATGTATGGAGCTTGCATTTCCAGGCGAAACCTAATAAGCTTGGAGATGAGATCACTAGGTATCTTGCTTTTTAAGTCCTCTCCAGAGTCAATTCTATCAATGAGCCTTTGCAAGCAATCATCCATGAAAAACTGAAAAGTGAAAAAAATACCACCAGCTCAATACACACAGAGAGAGGAAAGTAAGTTTTGTTGGCTAGACAGAAGTGCATCACTAAGCATGTGTTACACTGCAACAAGAGTAATTGCACTAGACCCCAAAAACAGTTTTAACAAAATGCAACCACAGATCAATTAGTAATATCTGATTCCAACCTCAAAAGAGATTATCGTTAGCAAGTCAATACTAAAGTGGTAAATAGAAGTATACAACACAGTAGATGGTTAGATGACGTTCTGCAAAAGTAGTGCACAAAAGTTTTAAATCACTGAAACCCATCAAAAAGCCACCTGAATTGAAATCCCTCCCTTTTTAACTACTGCCAGAAACACACTAGCTGTTCAAGACAAATCGTGTCAACAATGATGGCTAACTCAAATCGACCTAAATCAAATTCAATCACAAATCATAGTGTTATATTATTACAAACATTCTTTTTAATTAAAAAGTTTCATATGCACCCAATGGGTCTTAAAGCCACAAATCATAGTATTTTTTTATATTATAATTCCATAATTTAGAGTAGTTAGAATTTTGAAAAATGTATGTCTTCGTTGAAACAGGAGTTGCAAATGTATTACAGAGTACAACTTACGAGTTGGGCCTATTTGGTGCATGTGTTTAAACACATGTTTTTAGTTTTTAAACAACATTAGGTTAAATTCTCACATTAGTTATTAGCTTAAGATTTTGGCGTAAATTGGTAATTGATTATGGTATTAATCACTTATTGAGGGAAAGTTTAGGCTCACACATAAGGAGATGATAGAATAATGGTTAAATTATTAAATTTTCTATTTCCTTTTCAATTGAAAGATGTATAATGTTCAAGCTTTTTGGGGTGATTTTGCATTGCTAATGTTCAAGATTTTCTTGTGACTTGATTTCATAATGATTTTTATTTCCCAAGAGCCTTATAGCTCAATTGACACATTCTAGTGGTTTTAACAAAAATATTTAGGGCTTAAATTCTTCCTCGTCGTTGTAATTATTGAATTATCAAAAGTGAATTAGTTATTATTATTTGGTAATGTAGAGCTTTTTAAGAAGGGAGGGAATGGGCATACGAGAATTAAAAATAATAATAGAAAAAGAAAATAACTGTTATCTTAAATAATAGCTCAATTGTTATTACATTCTTTTGTGCTTCGTACATGTGGTTTAAATCTTATTTTTCAAACTCTTACTATTTATCATCTAAACAAAAAAAGTATAGAAAAAATTAGTACGACTAAACTAATGACAAGGTTGACTTATATGATTTTTTGGCCCATTTTCTCCTCTATATATGGGATGGAAGATGATGCTTCTAATTGTCCATCTCAAGTTTGATTTAGTGGTTCTGGTCAAGAGGCTTGTTGCTTTGCTAAAGAGAGTTGCAACTCTTTTTTGCTCGTTTTGCATGTTTTTTCGCTATTTTATGAGCTACTTGACTTGTTTGTAATTTTGTTTTGTTTTGAGAAATTTTCTTGCTCGTTTAGAAAAAAAAAAAAAAAAAAAATTCATTTCCTTTCTTGTTTTGAGAAAAAAAAATACAACGGTAGAACATGTTGGATTGTCCATAGCAATTTTAAAATACAACAAATATACAAATAGTAATGAAAAGTGTCACAAAATTGAATTGAACCTTTTTTTTGGAGAAAAAGAGAAGAAAATCTGAATTCCAACAAGAAGCAAAGATTGAAGGTAATGTACCATTGTGTTTTTACATGTTGTTCAAGGGCTATTGGGGAAAAAAAAAATCTATATATATATAAAATAAAAAAAAAATATTTTTAATCTTAGAAATACTTTTGCACACCCTAATTTAAATCTTGCACATCCTAATCACATATTAGTCCAACCCAAAATCGAGCAACAACACAGATTTGCCCATCCCAAAACCAAACAACATAGGTCATAAATCTCTCTCTTTCTCTTTGATTTGATCTTTGATCTCAGTATCATGAATCTTATCTAATCTTATTTCTCTTCTCTATTTGACTATCTCGATATCTCTGATTCTAAGAGTAAAGATTGAGTGTTTGTGAGTTGTGAGTATCTCTCTTTTTATTATAAATTTATAGTATATATGTGTGAGTTTGTGTTTAATACTGGTTGTGTATTGATAGTGTGCATTATTTTTCAAATTTTTTTTTGTAATAATGTTATTTGTGTGAATTGTGCGTTTATAGTATAAATATAATATAACTTTATATAGTTTAATAATTAGGAAATACGTATAAATATAATATAACTTTATATAATTTAATAATTAGGAAAATACAGTGTTTGTTACGTGTGTATGTATTGTTATTGTTATTATGTTATAGTAACGTTTCATTATAAAGTTAGATTCAAGAAAAAAGAATAGTAAAGTTAGTGATTGACTGATTGTTTAAGCATTTGATTAGTTAAGTAGAGACTTCGTGTATTATTTATGTATGGATGAGTGTGACTATGTGGATCAACAAAAAATAGAGTGCCAATGGGTTTAGTTTTGTCATTTAGTTTAAAATATGTTTATAAAAACAATGACAAATAGATAATGACAATTGCATAAAATAAAAACATTATACAAACTTGCTACACCTCCCCGCATTAACAATAGATAATAGCAATTGAGATTGGACAAGCAAGAAATCTCTAAGAACCAAAGCAAAAAAAAAAATATATATATATATATATATTGAATTGTCCATAGCAATTTTAAAATGCAACAAATATACAAATAGTAATGACAAGTGTGTCAAAAAATTGAATTGAACCTTTTTTTTGGAGAAAAATAGAAGAATATCTAAATACCAACAGCAAGCAAAGATTGAAGGTAAATGTACCATTATACTGTCTACCGAAGGCATAATGGGTTTAGTTTACTGCAAGCATACATTAGAGTAATGCATATATTAATATCCATATTAAAATCCAAATACAATTTGATAAGATAAGAAATGTAAAAAAAAACCATTTTTTAAAAAAAAAAAAAAGGGAGGGGGGGGGGGGGGGAGGAGAAAGCTACCTTTATAAATAAACTTTTTTTGAAGCGTGTTATCATTGCCATCTCAGCGTTGACCAACTTAGCAACATTTCAGTTTTCGTAGCGATCCCCAACCCGTCAAAGTCGATGATGGTATCTCTGAATAAGAAGGAAAGATGCGAACGTCGGGGATGTGAGATATTTTATGCCAATCCTCTCCACTGTCTTTCTTGTACCGCTTCTCCAGATGTGGACATTCTACAATTGTCAATCTTTTGAGTGCCGTAAGATTCTGTAGCTCATCTGGTATAGACATTAGACTAGGGCAGTACCAAATTTCCAATTCTGAAAGCGATGTGAGGCATCCAATCTGCTTAGGCAGAGAAGATAAGTCTTCACAGCTCCAGATATGCAGATAATGGAGAGCAGTTAGATGTTGAATACCCTCTGGCAATGAAATTAACTTAGGACAGCTGGCAATATCTAAATCCTCAAGTGCAATTAAATATTGAATTCCCTCAGACAAAGAGCAGAATTTGTTGCAGCTCTCAATGGATAAACTCCGTAGTGAAGATAAGCCCTGCAAACCATTCATTGGTAAGGACAAAAGATTATTACACTCCCTTATGCTCAGTTCCCGTAATGAATGTAAGTTCCGGAGTCCTTCTGGAAGACTTTCGATCTTGTCACAAAATACAAGATGAAATTGATTCAACGCAGAAAGATTATCCAACTGATTAGTCAGTGACTTGAGATGGGGCATATTATAAATCTTCAACATTTCAAGCATCTTATGATTTTGCAACAGTCCATCTGGAAGAACTGTCAATTCAACATTAATCTTTTCAATCACAAGGGAAGAAAGTGAAGTGAGATTCATCACTGAGCTAATTAACATTGCATTGTTTCTTCTCATAGTCAAATCTGTAATGGAAGGAATAATAGGAATTTCAACTAACCTTGGGCAATCCGTGATATCTAATGTGCTTAGGCAGGGAAAATTTTCTCCTCCAGTCATTGTTCTCCATTCCTCCAAATCACGCATCTTATGGAGCCCAAAGTCCTTCAATGAAGGGAACGAAATTGCACCGTCTCCATGGAACCCATTGCCAATATATTTCACAGCATGCCAGCCAGTTATTTTAAGAACCTTGAGGAGTGGTAGTTTGCCAAGAAGTGGCAAATGTTCACATCTTTCCCAACAATTTAGTGAAATTTCAACCAAATCACAAAGAACTGAATCTTGAATCCATGTTGGAATTTTTGAACCATGATAGTTGTATATGTACAGTTTACTCAGATTTGAATGAGGTTGGAGACCATCAAGAACATCTTCAACATGGTCCGGTGCATGGCTTTTTTTGTCACTCTGCCAAACCAAACTTAGCGAATGAAGATTTTTTTTTCCAATCAAATTTGCACTTTTGGCCTCCTCTGAATTTTTGACATTATCAAGTTCCTTTATTGTCAACTCGTTCCGAAGGTTTAGCCCTTTCAACTCACTTACATGATAACCATTTTTGTTGCCGACAATGAAGAAGCTCAATGATTGGAGGCAAGTTAATTGTCCCATTCCTTCAGGCATACGAGTAAGAGAATCACAACCAGCGATGCCAAGATACATAAGGCTTTTCATGTGCTTCATACCTTCGGGTAACTCACAAAGATTGCCACAGTGGTCTAGTTTCAGAGTTTGTAGGTTCAAGAGGCAGGTTGTTGATTTAGGTAAAACTTTGATTTTAGACTCAGACATATCAAGATACCTCAAATGTTTTAAATTGTTGATTGATCTCGGTACTTCCTGATCCACAAATTTAAAATCCAATACCCGAAGATACTTTTGTTTTAAGAAGAATGGCAGAGAAGCTTCACAAGCAGATGTATCAAGGCACGAGCGTAGAGATCGAACTTTACATAGGTCCCCATTCAAATAAATGTCTTGTGATGAGGTCATGCCAAAAAACATATGAAAAATCCTGCCTTCAACCTTCACAGCTTTATCGGATTCCACTGCAATGCATTCATGCCTCATAATAGATTGAGCAAGGTCATGCATAAGGTCATGCATTTTACACGTTATATAGCCTGGATCCCACTCCTTGACATCTTGAAAGAAAGACCTCCGTACTAATTCATTAAAGATATCAACACCAAAATCATACAACTCCAATGGTCCTTTTAAGGGAATAAAACCATTAGCCATCCACAGTTGTATCAAGTTATTCATCTCAAGCTCATGATCTTTGGGAAATACACAGCAATAAGCAAAACATTGCCTTAGGTGTGGGGATAGATGGTGATAGCTCAACATGAGGGCAGGCAGGATGAAATTCTCACTCCTTGGTAAATTCCAAATCTGACTTTCTTTCACAATTAACCATTCACTTTTAGTTCTTTTTGAGTACACAAGGCTTCCAAGAGCATTTATTGCTAGAGGTACACCTCCACACTTCTTCACTATTTCCTTGCCAATTGATTCCAATTCTGATCTTTCTTCTACCCTTTCCATCCCAAATGCACGTCCTTTAAATAAGGACCAAGATTCATCCTCTGACAAGCATCCAATGTGGTGTATAGGAAGTACTGTGGCCATCATCAGTGCAATTTTTTCAATCCGAGTTGTCACTATAAGCATACTACCTTTCGCTCCACACGTCAACATATGTTTTAGGCGGTACCATTCCTCATGGTTCTCATTCCAGACATCATCTAAGACAAGTAAAAATCTTCTCCCACGCAATTTTTCCTGCAAGCATTTCTGTAGTGGATCCAACTCTGAAAGACTACATGTACTATCATCAATGGATTCTATGATCGCTCTCAGCAACCTTTTTATCTGGAAATCATCCGATACACACACCCAAATTCTCAATTCAAAATGCCTCTCCACCCTTGCATCATTGTAGACTAATTGTGCAAGTGTTGTTTTACCCAAGCCCCCCAAACCCAATATAGCATAAATGGCCAGATTATCTTGATCATCAGACACATTAGTGAGCAACACTTCAATGATCTTTTCTTTTTCCTCATCTCTTCCATAAATCACACTTTCACTCACAAGTGAGCAAGTTTGTCTTCCATCTAATTTTACATCAAAAACTTCCATGTTTATAAGTCCCTCTTTCAAGTGGAATTCAGATCTCTCCTTAGAAATGGCATCCAGTCTATCCCTCACATTCTTCAATTTATGTGCCATTTTCATGCGAAATATAAGTCTGTTTGGAAGAGAAAAGAAGCTACTTACTTGGCCTATCGCACCTTTCTCTCTCTCCACCTTTCGCATTAGAGCTTCAGTTGCAAACTCGTCCAGAACATTATCAGCATCACGAGCTACATCTTTGAGCTTTCCCAGCCAATCCATGATAACTTCATTGTCCCACTGCTTCTCCTCTGCATATTTGACAACAGATCGGATGGCAGACATCGTGCTCTTAAGATTGTTGAGCTCAGCTCCCAAGCCCCAAGCAACTCCAAATTCTTGAAGTGCAGAAGTATTCAGGTTCCCCACCACAGTGCTCACCAAGGCAGAAAGAAGTAAGTCCGCCATATGATCTCTCTTTCACTCACTCTAGGAATAAATTGCTACAGGAATACAGGATAGTTGAAGAGAAGTGAATCGCCAGAAGGGAAATGCTTAATCAGCTAGTATTTTGCTTCAAGGCCTAATTTACCTGTAAGTCTTTCTACTTTTGGCTCCACTGGGCGTAGACTTGAGTTGACTTAGCATATTCTCTTTTGGATGGTATATTCCTAGTGGGATTTTAATTAATTTTTCCGTCCTTCTTTCCTTGTCACCTTAGCAAGCATTGATTAGTGATTTTCACATCTGGCTCCACACGGTTTTGACTAAACTATCCATTAGTGGATTCCACATCTACTCCAGCTCATTAGTGATTGCTCCTTTGTTGCTTTATAACCCAGTAATTTCCCGGAAGGATCAATCAACTGCTCTACCAATTCTGTCCCATTGGAAAAGCATGATCATTTACACCCGGTTTGATACATGTGATTAAATATATATTTTTTAGTTTTTAAACAACATTAGCCACATACTTGCATGTTGTATGTGATAATTTTTTTAGGACGGTTTTGTTAAATATTTTATTAATACTATTATTTTAGTTATTAAGCATTAATTTTTTATTAGTTTTTTAAGTTAATATAAATCTTAAATATACATTTTTTTACCTTTATACACTTTTTTCCTCTCTCTGGGTTTGTGTGAATATGTGTTTGAAGGTTGAATTTGAAGCCAAATGCAAATGGGTTGCTTGATGATTTGCTACTAAGATTTGTTTTGTATGTATTTGTGGAAATTTGATATCTTTATAAAGTTTTTTCCTTCAATTATTATTTATACTAGTCGCAGACCCACGCATTGCGCGAGATAATTTTTTTCTTAGGGTGATCTTATTAAATATATTTGGGGTAATAAGTAATAACACTCTCCCATTTTGTTTATATTAATAACAAAATATTTTAAATTTATTTAAGAATCTGTTTATAAATGTTTAACCATGGTTAGTAAAGACATTACTCATAACTTCAGAATTAAAATACAAATTTGTAAAATACCGAAACATTTGAAATGACAAATCTCTCCATAACTCATTGGGAAAAGAAAAGGGGGGGAAAAAAAGCAAAAGACATTACTTAATATTTTGAAATACACTTTAATTTAAAATTTTAAAATAAGAGAATTTAATTTTAAAATTAAGGATAATTTTGGAACCTACCTTAAGCACAGGCAGGTTAGTACACAATATTTTAATATTAATTTAACAAAGTTTGTTTAAACAAATGTAAATGGTGAAAATATTGTTTCCTTTCAAATTTGGGATAGAGTGTCATTTCTTCAAACCTCAAGGAAGGGGAATGTAATTACCTCTATATTATTATTATTATTATTATTCTTGTTGTTGTTAATAATTGATTTTTCATTTTCTTTTAAGTTAATAAAAACCTTACATATACCTTTTTATTTATTTATAGAATATACATTTTTTTAACCTTTACATATCTTTTTTTTAACGTGAATCTTTACATATACCTTAAGTAAACTCTATATATTCCACTTCTTTAGATGTGTAAAATCATAGACTACTACTTCACAATGATAGTAGTTAATTAGTTTTATCACTTTTTTTCCATAATTTCATTTATAATGTTTTTTACTATTATCATATATTTACTGGCTAATGATTTTCATAACAGAGGTGTTAAATGAGATGTAGCATTGTTTATTAGATTTTTAAATGTAATTGTGTATGAAGATTACATTTATATATATATATATACATACATACATACATACATATACATATCTATATATATATATATAAAGTTAAATGAAATGTCAAAAAAGGGATTTTAAAATTTCTAACTTTATTTCTTATGTAATTTCTATTATTACATGAGAACATCTCTTTTTAGTTATGAATTAGAGTTTGATTAGTTTTAAGTTTAAATATATTGCTATGATTGTGTATAATTATTGATTATTGATTCAATTTTTTAAGTGAATGTAACAGTTGATTTTATTGCACCGTAAAGTTTTTAATGTTCTCCATATTGGTCATATTTATTTTTTATTTTTACTTCTCTTTACAACCTCTTTGTTTTCCAATTAATAGTTACTAATTGACATTTAATTTTTTTTTTCTTTACCATCTCTCTCTCTCTCTCTCTCTCTCTCTCTCTCTCTCTCTCTCTCTCTCTCTCTCTCTCCATAAGCAGACTATTGTTTTTCAAAATTTGATGATGATTTTATTGCGTTAAATATGCATTGAAGTTTCTTTTTTTTCATTTAATTTTGCTACTCTTAAGTTAGTATATCCATAACTATTAGTTTCTTTATATTATATTTGGTTTGATATCCTCATTATTATTATTTTTTTTTAATTTAGTGTTTCCCAATTGGCATTTTTTTTGTATTATATTTTTACTTTGATGTATTGGATTTGAGAATGAGTGTGTCCCTAGTATTACTCCACTTTATGATGACACTTTTATTTATTGAAATTAAGCAAAATTTTTAATTTTTAATTTTTAAAAAAGGAGAGAAAAATATAAATAATTTAATGATATGGAAGATGTGGGGAGATGAATAGTGATATTAAGGTTGAAGGTAGTGGCGAGATGAAAAGATAAAGGTAAGAAAAAAGCTTAGACAAAGTGTAAATGTAAAAAAAAAAAAAAAAAAAAAGTACAATTTTTTAAGGATAATTTTATTATTTAAATAAAATATTCCATGTTTAATTATTAAAAATAAAAAAGAGAGGAAATATAAATAATTTAATGGTGTAGAAGATGTGACTAAATTTAAATGTTGAATAACATAAGATGAGAAGAAAAAAAAGTAAAAATAAAATATATAACAATAAATACCAATAAAGAGAACAATTGCACATAAAAGATTTTTGTTCTTTCTTATAACTCAAATTAAGATTGATGGTTTTTTTTTTTAATATGTGTTTTAGGATTGTGCTTTTTTAATTTCCCATAAGAAAGTCTTTTCTTTCCCTTTTATAATTTTGATTGAATTTTGGTTTGGATTAATACTTAGTTGTTTTTGGAAATAGAAATTTGAAAATGCCTGTTGATTTTTTGACTAATAAATTATTATAAAATATATTTTTTATTTCTTTAGTTTTATTTTAATTTTGGTTAAGTTAACACTATAATTTTGTGATTATTTTTTATTATTATAATAATTTCCTTATTCTTTAAGAGATGAGTTGTATATTAAGCAAATGTAACACACTACAACAAAGTTAGAAGAATATGGTTCACCTTAAAAATTATTAATGAAATACACAAAAAATATTAAAATGATATATTTGTAGAGATAAAAAGATTAAAAAAAAAGTGTGTAAAAATCTTTTTTTTTTTTTTGGAAAAAAAGACAATGCTTGAAGTAATTGTTACTTTTTATATATTACACTTCATTGCATAATATTTATATTCCCATGCATCATGCGAGTCTGCGGCTAGTTTCCTATAAAAATTGAATGATTCTACAAGTCTTCTATTGGGAATAAATTTTAATCTTAGGTTGCTAAATGCAAATGTAGTAGGAACATGGTGAGAGAGAATAATGAGTAGTGCTCATGGTTAGTGTAATAAGTATGTGATATGATTGTGGGCTTCCTTTATAATAGGATCTTTTGTTACTCTTAGAGCAAACAAAATGACACTCTTATCCCCACCCAAAATGTTTTCCTATAATGACAAGCTTTATCTTTTAACCTCTAAGAAATGCAATGCAATGGCCAAAGGATATGCCCCTTTAATATATTGTCTCTAATCAAATAAACAAAGGCTCCTATCCCCTTTAGGTACAGGTTTATATAGAATTCAATTGTTTTCAATTGTTTTCTTTTCTCTGTAAGAAAGAACCATCAACCTTAACTAACCAAAAAAAAAAAAAAAACCATCAACATTAATTAGAGTTATAAGAAAGAGCAAAAAAAGGGTAACATTTAACAATTAAAGAGGAAAAAAAATTAAAAAACAAATCTCAATGGCATTAACCAATGTGGAGTTTTAAAGAACTCTTGGTTTACCTAGAATATAATAAAGAAAATAAAAATGAGACTAATACTAATTCTAGGAAACATATATAGAGAAATAGAAATAAGGATGCTAATTAAAGAACATTGGCAATACCATCAATCCCGTTTGAAGCTTAATCATAGCTCCACTAATTTGCTGACTTTCAACTTTTGGCTGGTATATATTTAGGCATTTTCCAATGCCGTAAAATTCCTTATTGTCTAGTTTTACTTGAATTCTTGAAAAATACCCAATTAAATTAAGTGAGAAAATGAGCTTAATGATTCTAGTGTAGAAAAAAAAAATTCCCAAAGATTAGTAATTTGGTATAAATAGAAGAATGTATAAAAAATTCATCGAAAAATTGAGAGAGAAAGAGAGAGAGAACATTTTTTTGAATTCCGGCAAACTACCCGATTAAATTAAGTGAGAAATAAGCATAATGATTCTAGTGTAGAAAAACAAAGAAGAAAAAAAGAAAAGAAAGGATTCCCAAAGATTAGTAATTTGGCATAAATAGAAGAATGTATAAAAAAATTCATCGAAAAATTGAGAGAGAGAGAGAGAACCTTTTTTTGTGAGAAAAAACCATGCATAGAATGGAATAGATAGTTACCAATTTATAGTAAGAGAGTGTGAATAAGAAGAGACAAAATAAAGGAAGATGAAGAGAAAGAAGAAGTATAATATTTATGTAGAGAGTAGTGGGGAGATGAAAAGAAGAAGAATAATATTTATGTAGAGGGTAGTGGGGAGATGAAAAGGTAAGGATGAAGAAAGGTTGGAAAAATGTAAATATTAAAATAAAATAAAAAGTAAATGTTAAAAATAATTATAGGAAAATTGAAAAGAAAATGATAATGAGGTGGACGCTGATGTGGCTTAACTGGAGCGTAGCAATAATAAATGCTACGCTTCAGCTTTTAGTAATATATAGATGGGTGCAATTTGCTTTATAGAATTCAATGAAATATGTTTATGAATTTAGTTACTGTTAGATTTAGAGATTCTTTTTTATTTATTTTTATAACTAAATTTTGGATATAAGGGGGCTGTGATAATGTTTTGTGGTTGATTAAGATGTCATTTAACTTTGAATTCCTTTTTCTTTTTCTTTTTTCAATAATGAAAGCCTCGTCTTTGGAGTGTCTGTATAGTAGTTATAGCAATTTTGAGTTTTCGAAGTAGTACTAAAACCATGAACAATTGTGGTATAGGTCTGACATCTCTATCAGTGTTTTAATTTCAGAAAAAGAGTCCCCCCTCCCTTTCTCCCCTCTGTGTGTGTGTAGGCAAGCATCGAATTTAGTCACATTTTTTAATGAATGGATCCATTATAGATATTGGAGTGTCCCTATACATGTGGTGGACCTGTTTAGTCTGTTGAGGATTCACAACGGACCCCAAAAGTTTTGGGACTAAGGCATTGTTATGTAACTCCTAAATTCAAAGATTTAGACATAACTTCCTTCTATCATTCAACTAATAACGTTAGAACTGTCACCTTCAACATAATGCAACAATAATTCAAGGATGGTTGCTTCATTTGTTGTTGACTTCCTTTTATAATTCAACTAATGACATTAAAATTATGACCTTCTACATAATGAAAAATTAATTCAAGGATGATTGCTTAAGCCCGTTGAAAGCACTCTTTACCTCATTTGGTGGTATACTATTTCTTCTTCTTTTTTTGATAGGTAATATCAGAATTATTATTGATGAAAATGGAAAAAGAAACATACAATGTGTTCATGAGAATGAACACAGCAAAGTACAAAACAGAACTGGTGGTATACGATTTCTATAATTGAAAAACCTGCAGAGTATGAATATGAAGAAACTTTAACTACTTCTCATAATTCTACTCAGTAGTAATTGACCTGGACCTGGACCTGGATGCCTTAGGAGCATCTACACTTGGTCAAGCTTAACAAATTTTAACTCTTGGAATCTATTTCCCTCAAACAGACATTGAGGGCTCCACTACACAGAAGCCTGTGATTGGTGCTATGGTAGGCTCTTCTTTAACGTTTGCCAATGTCTAAACTCACCACTTTTTTATAATAAAATTCTATTGCCCAATGTTGAAATTCTTGCACATTCACTGCTTTTGTTTCAATGCAACCCATGCAAGCACTGTTGTTTCTATGTGAGCCGCCCCTTCTACCCCCCCTTCCTTTTCATTGGTATGAAATCAAACAATTGTACAAATAAGGCATTTTGTAACTGCATAATCTAGAAGTCATCATAGATTCAATCTAATTGATATCAGAAAATCTCTTTGTTATAAATTATTTTGCTTCTTAAACTTCAAATATCTTGCAGAAAAACTTCTTGTCTTGTTGAGAGATGGTCGAAAGCTCATGGGGATACTACGTTCTTTTGATCAATTTGGTAAAATATCCAAATAGCATGCTAAGTTTTAATGCTTTTTATGCTTTCTGTTTCCTTTTGAGCCTTAATTTACTCTAGTACTCTTCCATATTCACAGCTAATGTTGTTCTTCAAGATGCATGTGATAGAGTTATTGTTGGCGAACTTTATTGTGACATCCCCTTGGGTCTATATGTAATCCGTGGGGAGAATGTTGTCTTAATTGGAGAGCTGGTATAATGTTTTCTTTATTACGCTGTGAGACTTGTCTGTTGTTAACAACTACTGCAAAATTTAGCCTCTGATTTTCTTAATTTACATCTCATTCTTTAGGACTTGGATAAGGAAGAGCTTCCCCCTAATATGACTCGTGTGTCAGAAGAAGAGATAAAAAGGGTAAGTTCCTGGTAGTATATTGTGTTTGGTTGCTTTGAAAACTGAACATTGATTCCAATCTATACACATTAGCCCTGTGTACGTGTAATTAATTCATTGTTTTCTTGTAAAATTGCCTTCACCATAATCCAATAATAAGATAAATGAGAATTTTGCATATTTTGTAAAGATATGCAGCAGCAGAACAGCAATACATATGGTCAGTCTTGGCAGTAATCCACTTGAGTCAAAAGTCTCCAATTACAAATGTTGAAATCACTATACAATAATTTTCACCTATAAGCCCCCGCAATGCATATGTATATATATATATTTTTATAGAAGTGTTGATGTGGTTAAAGAGTGGAATCCTTTAACTGCACTACTAAGATTAGTTGGTTGAGAATTCATTGCTTTTGTGTTTTGCACTTTCAAATAACTCAAGTGCATGTTCTCTCTCCGGGCTCAGAAAGCAGAAAGGGATGCTACAGATCTGAAGGGCTCCATGAGAAAAAGAATGGAGTTCCTTGATTTTGACTGACTGATCCTCCCAAGTTATGAGGTCATGCCTTGTCCGCAAATATTAGTGCGGCTGTGACCTAAATATGAACTATGCAGGTACCAGATTTACACCATCTTTCTGAAGGGGGCAGCAAAAGAACAGTTGCATCTGTTATGAGGACCTAATTCGCCAAGGCTAGGAGGGAAGTCAAGTTTTGGATCTCTTAGAGGCAATGATGCTTCATCTCCCCCCCTATTTGGTCTCTTGTAGTCCTTACATTTGGTTTTTCTTATCTATCGAACACAATTTGTCTGAAATTATTAAGAGTTGCTGATTTGGCACCTCGTTTTTTATGGTGTCATCATTTCACTTCATGTGTAAGATGGTTATTCTTGTTATTCACATTATAATTGCATGCAGCCGGTTCTTTATGTAACTATTGCTTCTATGCGCTATCTTGGCATGCCCAATTTTCTTGTCATTTCCAATGTTTTAGATATAGGATTTTCCAGTCCAAGAGACATGCTGTTCATTGGTCCAATGTCATGGAAACAATCAAGTTATAAGCTTTATTGCTGCCCCCCTTAGTCAATTATAGAACGTATGGTTGAGTCCTATACTGATATTTTCTCAATGATCAATGGTAAGATGTGGAAAATTATTAGGTAAACGCAGAATACAATTAATCTGCCATTATATATATATATATATATATATATATTAAATGACTTGCACGTATTGTCTTGGAGTACCACAGCATCTATACTTGGACAGTACCTGTTAATTACTCATAATGGTTAATTGTTTTGATAGCATTGTAGAGTTGCAGATATCTTGATGGAGAAATAAGATGCTTATGGGTCTTATTTAATCAGATTTGAGTGAGAGACAATCTAGCTAGTGCTTCTTTGGGATCTTGTTGCAGATAGGACATCACTGATTTGTTAGACATGGAATTTAGTGTTGGCTACCAGGTTTGTGTAGGGTGTGAATTTTGTGGATCCTTTGTGGATGGCTTTTTGATCCTCTTTTCTTACAGAAAAATGCCATTGTATGCAATCAAGTTTTAAGTTTTTTAACACTTGAGATTTAACCAGAAAAATAATGCAGAAAACTTAGTATTGTTAACTTTTATTATGATTTGTTACTACACCAAATCTCGAAAGTTGCACAGAAGAGGTTCATGAGAAATCAGCTCTGATCATTATTTAAACATGGCATTGCATGTGAAGTGCAAGCCTAATGTTTCCATGTCACACTGAAAATCGGACTCACCTCCTCTTCATTCAGGGAACGTAAGCAAAGAGATAAGGACCTCACTGAGCGTTTTGCCAGTTCAAAGTCCTGAAACTGAAAGGCAGGTGCACAAGTGCAGCCCACGAGAAAGAAGTGATTCTCAACATCCCTTGGAGGTGCTTTAAGCATCGTCCCATCTGGGGAAATGCTGATGTCCTTTTTGTTGGAAAGGACCTGAACCAAACCACACATTTGGGGGCACTGTGTACTGCAGTTGCTGATTGTCAAGCAGATTGGGTCCAAGGCAAGTTAGTTTGACCTGCCCATCTTTGTCATTCAATTCCACTATCTGAAAGAAAATATCAATGGTGGTGGAAAAAAATGTTACAAAAGAAAAGAGTAATTACAGTGGGAAGGAGGACTGCAAGACTGAAAATTGTATAGATTTTCTATTAGTTTTAGGCGTTTAAGCATAGTCTTCTAACTTGCTACTTTATGAAAAACAAGTTGTAAATGAAACAAGCTGAATTAAACCAAGTTTTAAAAGTTTGGAATTGTTCATTAATTTTATTTCAAACACAAGTTGAGTTAAAGTTTAGTACCAAACTAGATTATATATTCAAGTTTGGTTTATTTTTTTGTTTAACAAGCTCGAACTTGCTCACAAACTACTTGATTAACTTATTCTTTTTTTATATATAGTACTAAAGTTTGTAATCCCTTCACAAATCTATGCTGACAAGTAATAACTAAATTATTTTTGAAATCACATTATTTGAGTTAATAAGATAAAATGTTTTCATTAATGAACTTATAAAAATTAGATCCACCTACTGGGCTATGTGGAGTTTGGTTTTGCGTTCGATCTAGTTTGTGACCCGACCTAACCTGAACCAACATGGAAGCGTTACAGATTTAAATGAAATTTTGGTGAGGCCTAGTTCATAGAGCGAAAGCTTGGGCTGATATTTTAGCTATACTTCAAGAATGCCTAATAATTACTCGCAACATGTTTATGATGGTATAATTGTTTTGACAGCATTCTTGAGTTACCGACGCCTTTGGTTAAATAAGATGCTTATGATTATGGGTTTTATTTAAATAGATTTGAGTGAGAAACGGTCTAGGTGATGCTTCTTTGGGAGCTTGCTGCAGATAGCTCACCGCTGCTTTGTTAGACGTGAAATTTAGTGTTGGCTACCGGGTTTCTGCAGGGTGTAAATTTCTTGATCCTTAGTGCCCAGCTTATTGGCCCTTTTTCCTGACTGAAATAGCATTGAATATTTGTACGCAATGAAGTCTTAAGTTCTTACCACATGAGATTTAACCAGATAAAGAAAATTCAAGAAACTAAGCATGATAACTTTTATTATGATTTAATACAACACACACAAAAGTTGAACAAAGAGGTTCATAAAACATCTGCTCAGATTATCATTCAAAGCATTGCATGTGAAGTGCAAGCCTAATGTTTCCATTTCAGTGCAAAGCCTAATGTTTCCATGTTACAGTGAAAATCGGACTTGACCTATCTTCATTCAAGGAATGTGAGCAAAGAGATGAGGGCCTCACCTATTCGGAAAGCGTGATGAAACAAGTTCTGAGCGTTTTGCCAGTTCAAAGTCCTGAAATTGGAAGGCAGGTGCACAGGTGCAGCCCACAAGAGAGAAGTGAGTCTCACCATCCCTTGGAGGTGCTTTGAGCACTGTCCCATCTGGGGAAATGCTGATGTCCTTTGTTGGAAAAGAACCAAACCACACATTTGAAGGCACTGTGTACTGCGGTTGCTGATTGTCAAGAAGATTGGGTCCAAGGCAGGTTAGTTTCACTTGCCCATCTTTGTCATTCAATTCCACTGCCTGAAAGAAAATATCAATATGGTGGTGGAAAAGAATGTTAAAAAAGAAACAGAGTAATTACATTGGGAAGGAGGGTTGCATGACTGAAAGTCGTACAGGTTTTCTATTAGTACTAGGCGTTTAAGCAAAACATGTGATCAATCTTGAAATGCAATCTTTCAACTAAGAGATGAACTAAACACAACTTTATGATTACTTTTCATGTTTCAGTGTTTTCAATTACAATTTTATGAAGACCATGCTAAAATACAACATCTACATATACAAGAACAAAAGAAAGAACAAGGGATCTCATGACATGAGTGCTTTTGAGTGTTTCATATGCATTTTCTGCAACCAAATGCAGTTATACAATTTTGCACTACAATACCACAGAGTACACATAATGCGATATTTGCTTCACACAGGTAAATATGCACATAGATATATAGTGCAGTTTGTGACACGTTTAATATTACTGTGTAATCTTTCACATAATCAATCAAAACCATCTAAAGCTAGGGAACAAAGCAAGCTTTCATATATAAAAACCTAGGGGTGGATCCAATAATGGAGCATAATACGACTTAACAGAGGATATCAGTTAGTCATCCTTGACAGAATCAAAATTTCTAAGATGCCTCTCCAGTCTCCACAATCATCCATTCATGATTGAATGTTATGATTCAGCTTATGTTCAAGTTCAATGCACAGTCCAACTTGTCAGCAGTTTCTGCATTGAAGCTACTCACATTGGACTAATCAAATCCTCTGGAAATGTTGGTAAAGATGGGTTATTGCCCCATGAGTGTCTTACAACTTTCCTTGTATTTCCTGAATCCTGTATCATGGGATGTCATGTCTATTGCTACCCCCTCATTGTACTAATTTATATTTATATAGAACTTGGCTCAGGTCCTGTGCATTGGATCCATTACATGGCGCTTGATCAAAAGTAGACATGTTATCATCACAACGGTCCAGTGCACTGAGCACTAGACCCAATCTTTGCCCTTTATTTATATTTTTTGGTACCAATCAATCACAACAATCGTCAATTTATAATCATTTTGCAGTAAAACTAGTAGTAAATTTAGCATTTTTTTTTCTTTATGCATTGGTATTAATAAATGTGTAACACAAGGGTGGGTGACTGCGTACCGTAATAGGTTCTCCCACATAAAAATGCCATGTTTTTGCACATGGTATACGGTGGAGGCTAGACACATTCCCAGACAGTAGAAAAAAGTAAATGCACGAACTCACTGCGGTTCACCTTGTCTGAAATCATTATAAGAAACACAAAAGTTATATAGAAAAACAACATAGGATTCATCATCATCATCATCATCATCACATATAAATATATGTTCTTTTATCGTAACTTACACTGAGGGGGAACCTGAGACTTGGAAGAGAACGATAGAGTTATCTCTGAAAGTTTCAGAGTAAACCCCAACTTCTGGGGTAGGCAGCCAGATTCACTTGGCTACAATCTCTGATGCCGAACCCCTGTTTGCTTTCCTTTGTTAGCCTTAATCGCACTCTTTCACTGATCAAATCACAATTCAGATCAACCTACCTTATATAATATTACGCCCCAATTGACTAGTATATACTCTTATCTTGGAATATACTGTACACCCACCCAGCGAAGCCCCCCGTTGGCTCCTTTTTAATTTAAAGATGTACAATGTTCAGCCTCTTTGGAGGTGATTTTGCATTGCTAATGTTCAAGATTGACTTGATTTCATAATGATTTTTATTTGCCAAGAGCCTTATAGCTCAATTGACACATTCTAGTATTTTTAATAAAAATATTTAGGGCTCAAATTCCTCATCTTCATTGTAATTATTGATTGGGTATGTAAGCTTTTTTTAGAAGGGAGGAATGGTTGTACGAGAATTAAAAATAATAAAAGAAAAAGAAAATAGCTGTTATCTTAAGTGATAGCTCAATTGTTATGGCATTCTTTTGTGCTCCATACATGTGGTTTGAATTTTATTTTTCATACTCTCACTATTTATCATCTAAACAAAAAAAAAAAGTATAGAAAAAATTAGTATGATTGAACTAATGACAAGGTTGACTTACATTGTTTTTTGGCCCATTTTCTCTTCTATATATGGGATGGAAAACGCTGCTTCTAATTATGCATCTCAAGTTTTATTTTGTGGTTCTGGTCAAGAGGCTAGTTGCTTTGCTAAGAGAGTTGCAACTCTTTTTTGCTTGCTTTGCATGTTTTTTCACTAGTTTATGAGCTACTTGACTTGTTTGTAATTTTGTTTTGTTTTGAGAAATTTTTTTGCTTGTTTAGAAAAAAAAATATTTCATTTCTTTTCTTGTTTTGAGAAAAAATATATAACAGTGGAACATGTTGGATTGTCCATAACAATTTTAAAATACAACAAATATACAAATGGTAATGAAAAGTGTTCACAAAATTGATTGAACTTTTTTTTTTTTGGGGGAGAAAAAGAGAAGAAAAATCTAAACTCCGACAGCAAGCAAAGATTGAAGGTAATGTACCATTGCGTTTCTACATGTTGTTCAAGGGGTATTGGGGGACAGAAAATTTATCTATATATAAAAAAAAATTTACTAGTTTAATTTTATCTTAGAAATACTTTTGCACACTCTGATTTAAATCTTGCACACCCTAATCACATTTTAGCCCAACCCAAAATCAAGCAACAACATAGATTTGCCCATCCCAAAACCAAACAACATAGGTCATAAATCTCTCTCTCTTTCTCTTTGATCTTAGTATCATGAATCTTATCTAATCTTATCTCTCTTCTCTATTTGACTTTCTCAGTATCTCTGACTTTAAAAAGTAAAGAGTGAGTGTTTGTGAGTTGTGAGTTGTGAGTATTTCTTTCTTTATTATAAATTTATAGTATATATGTGTGAGTCTGTGTTTAATACTAATTGTGTATTGATAGTGTGCATTATTTTTCAATTTTTTTTTTTTTGAATAATGTTATTTGTGTGTTTATAGTATAAATATAATTAACTTTATATAGTTTAATAATTAGGAATATGTATAAATATAATATAACTTTATATAATTTAATAATTAGGAAAATACAGTATTTGTTACGTGTGTATGTATTGTTATTGTTATTATGTTATAGTACGTTTCATTATAAAGTTAGATTCAAGAAAAAAGAATAGTAAAGTTAGTGTTGATTTGACTGATTGTTTAAGCATTTGATTAGTTAAGTAGAGACTTCGTGATTATTTATGTATGGATGAGTGTGACTATGTGGATCAACAAAAAATAGAGTGCCAATGGGTTTTAGTTTTGTCATTTAGTTTAAAATATGTTTTAAAAACAATGACAAATAGATAATGACAATTGCATAAAAATAAAAAACATTATACAAACTTGCTACACCTACCCGCATTAACAATAGATAATAGCAATTGAGATTGGACAAGCAAGAAATCTCTAAGAACCAAAGCAAAAAAAAAAATATATATATATAAATATATTGAATTGTCCATAGCAATTTTAAAATGCAACAAATATACAAATAGTAATGACAAGTGTGCAAAAAATTGAATTGAACCTTTTTTTTTGGAGAAAAATAGAAGAATATCTTAATACCAACAGCAAGCAAGATTGAAGGTAAATGTACCATTATACTGTCCACCGAAGGCATAATGGGTTTAGTTTACTGCAATCATACATTAGAGTAATGCATATATTAATATCCATATTAAAATCCAAATACAATTTGATAAGATAAGAATGTAACAAAAAACCATTTAAAAAAAAAAAAACCGGGGGAGAAAGCTACCTTTATAAATACTTTTTTTTTTTGAAGCGTGTTAACATTGCCATCTCAGCGTTGACCAACTTAGCAACATTTCAGTTTCGTAGCAATCCCCAACCCGTCG